>JAKTXF010000028.1:0-177446 GCA_030561465.1 Suhomyces kunorum | reverse complement strand
AGAAGAAGAAGAAGAAGAAGAAGAAGAAGAAGAAGAAGAAGAAGAAGAAGAAGAAGAAGAAGAAGAAGAAGAAGAAGTAGATCTGGATGAGGTCGATGACTATGAAGGTGAACATGAAATTGATGAACACAACGAATATGAAGCGCAAGACGAACAAGAATCGGATTCCTACAAAAATTTACAGAACTCCCACGAAATTAATGTACAGGCCCAGGCAACAATGGAAACTCCAGATGATTCGATAATTATTCTTGATTCAGGAGAAGACGAGCCTGAAGTTCTTGATCATAAGGACGAAGACGAAGAATATGAAGAGGAAGAGCAAGAGGAGGATGATGATGATGACGAACAGAACATTGATCAAGGCCAAGAAGATGAGGAATCTGACTTAGCTCAAAGCAACGAAGACGAAGATTCACATTCAGAATTATACCAAGATGAAGATGCTAACGGCTATCATCCAGAAATTAATTATGAGGACTTGAATGATCCCGAGAAACTTCAACAAGTTGCCGAACAGCTTCAGCAGCTTCAGGAAACAATTGGTTCAACAAACACATTTAGTGAAGCATTTCAGAATCAGGAAGAATTGACGAATGCACCAGTTGAAGATCAACTGAAGCTTTCCAAATGGGCCGACAAAATTCTTGAACAAGCAGTAGAAGCTTCAAATATTGTTCATCCAACACATCAAGAATCCAGCGAGTCAATTCCTGAAGAGGAGAACTGTAAATTCACGGGAAGAGTATCTGGATATGCTACCGAATATGAATTTACAGACAACGCCCCTAATGTCGATGAAGATGCACCAAAACCTGTTTCTGCACCTGTTCCTCTTCCTTTTGATGCTTATGAATTGGATTCCGGGTCTGATACACACATGCAAATCATTAACGACAGTGGAAATAAATCTGAAGGATCCCTAGCAGACGAAGAGAGCTTCTACGAAGCAAAAACAGCTGAAGAAGAGCAATCGATAGCAGAAACTGACCAAAAAATTGGCGAATCCAGTGAAGTTGAAGTGAAATCATATCCTGTTCCAATCTTCAAAACAGTTAAAGAAGAGTCACCTGAAATTACTTTGATTAAGCTCCGAGAAATCAATAAGAAGTTTGATCTTCATCTTAGCTCAGTATCCAATTTGGAAGAAGAATTGGGTATTGTAACTGAAGAAAATGAGCCAGAACAGGAATCGAAAAGCTCTCCATCTGCAGAAAGTGATAAAGAACAGGAAGCCTCCGAATTCATCGATGCTGACGATACTTTCGACCTTCCCAATGAGCCATTAATCTTGCAAACTGATGAAGTGATTCAAACAAAACACTCTGAGATTAATATTGATTCCTTAGATGTGGAGATGGTCAGTGTTTCGGATAATATTTTAGAAGAAGAGGAGGATGAGTCTGAATCGGAGGTTTCTAACGTGAGTATTGCCTCATATCGGAGTATTGTTTCAGATGAGGAGCAGCAAGACGAACTGGTAATATTACATGATGATGCTGATAATGAGTGCAATTCGCAAGTGTCAATTAATGAAGATAAAAATGCTGTCGTTCATGATCCACAGGAAATTACAATTCTGGAAGATGATGAAGTAATTGAAGAGGACGTCATTGCAGTAGTTTCCATTGACGAAACCTCCCCCATTGTTGAATCTTCTGTTGTTCATGAAAGAAAATTCACCACAAGAATTGATAATGAAGGAGAAATCCCAACAAATGAATTCACTGTGGATAATTCCCTGTTTAAGTATACCATTCAAAAGCCAGTATTGGATAGTCTTTCTGGCAGTGACGAGGAAAATGAAGAAGAAGACTACACTGTTGATGACGAACAATCGAATGTTACTTTGAATATGGAAGCCATTCAAGAAGTAATAATTGAACAAGGCACCAACGTTGTGGAAAAATATTCGCAATTGGTAGTGAATGTTCAAGAGGGACCGTTCATTCCCGGTCCACTCGATGCAAATGGCGAAGATCATCTTGTTATGGAACCTGTTGTTGACAACAGTGAAATTTCAACGAAGGAAACAGCTCAACAGGAAGCCTTAAATGTTGAGGAAGCCTCGGTGGATGCAATTGTGGATTCTACAGTTTCTGAACCATTTGTTATCGAAGTGCCAACCTTGCCTAATACTCCAGTCTTGGACTTGTCAGATCCGTTTAGACTGATAATAAAGGATCGTTTGTTTGATAATATGGAATCTTCAGGAGCTGCTTTATTCACTAAGAAAGATGCTTCTAAGGATAACGATGAAGTAGGTGAAGAGTTGGAAATTCTACAGAAAAATGTCATCCCAGAGGTTGTGGCTAAAGAAGAAGATACGATTGAAGAAGAGGCAGACAATGATGAAAACATGGTTAAAGAAGAAGATATGGTTATTGAGGAATCCATAGTTAAAGAAAAGACAAGATCTACAGGGGATGAGCAAATTGAAATAGAGGTTGAATTAGGAGATGAAGTGAATATTGAGGTAGAGGCGGAAAATCAAATTGAAGTGGAAATGGTACAATTAAGTGAAAATTACGATAATCTCGAGCAAGCTTCTCTCGAAACAGAAGAGCAGGAACAATATAATGGAATCGAAGATATCAATGATACTAAAATGAGCCAATCGGACGTGGAAGAACGAATCGAAGGAATTGCTGATCCTATCTCCTTCAAAAGGAATTCAAGCTATGTAGTCGGACACGAACTTAAACAAAACGTTTCTACTGATCAATCACTACTCAATTTTGAAGAATCTCAAGCTACGAGACAATTGGATGTCTTTATTGAAGATCCAGGAGTCTCAGATGATGTACTTGAAATGCAAATTGAGCAAGAAACAAAAGAATCAATGCAAAATAGTTCAGTGGAGCCTGAACCAATATTTCAAGATGAACAACTCCAAGAGACTGCTTCAATTGACGTTCTGGATAAAGATGAACCAGAAATTTTGGAACAAGAAACTCAAGATGTGGAAATTGACGAGGAATCTGATGGTTTAACAGAAATTCATCCTATTGATAAGATCGGTGTTGTTCAAGTAAGTGAGCTGAATGAGATAGCAAATCAATCCGGAATCGATCCAAATGTTGAATTATCTGAAGCAGTGGAAGTGAAAAATAAAATTCAAGAAGATGAAATTCAAGAGAAACAAGACACTCAAGTCGAGCATGAAGTTCAGGAGGAGGAAATTGAAACGAAGCAAGAAGCTCAAGTGGAAGAAATTGAAGTCAAGGAAGTTGATCAAATTGAAGAAAATCAATTGGAGGATGAACTTCAGAAGGAAGAATACAATCAAGAGGATCTTGTTGATGACTTCGTAAAAGTGGACCATCGGGCAGTTCATATCTCAGAAATTGAGCCTCACAATCATAGTGTTCAATTCTCGGAAGAAGTGGACTCTAAAATTATCGAAAATACTGAAGATGAAATAGCAGATGTTCTGGACGAAAAAGTTATCGAAAAAGTTAATGAAATCGACGATGTTAATGACTTTGTTGAGACTAAAATTGCTGAAGTTGCCGAAATTGAAGACGAATTTCAACCTTCTGAAGTCGAACCTGTCGCATCTGTCAAGGAGCAAGAAAAAGACGCCCAAGTCGTTGCTTCAGAGATTGTCGAAGAAGAACTTGAGGTTGAACCCATTGCTGTGGAAGAAATTGAACTTGAACTGTCTATAACACAGCATAAAACCGAAGAGCTGCAAGCATCTGCTGTTGTTGACGAGGAGGAAGATCAGCAACTCCAAAGTGAAGAAATTCCTCATGCTGCTGCTGAAGAAAAAGACTTGGAACTCAAGGAAGATTTCCCTTCCATCCCATACTTAGTCAGAATTTCAGACATCAGAGAAGAGTCTGTAATCAGTGAGTCGGACGTTTTACACCCAGCCAACGTTGAAGAAGTGGAATCGATTGCTGAGATAATTACAGAGGAAATAGAAACACGTCAACTTGATGCACAATTAATAGATGGAATTGGGGAAGAGAATATTGAAGTCATTCACACAGAAGCAGTGGTGATTGAGCCTGAAGAACAGGAAGCTGAAACTCAATTAGAAGAAGAAGTGTCTATTTCCAATGACTCACAGGATCAAGCAATTAGTGCAGAAAATAAAGTCGTTCTTGAGAATCAAGATCAAATTAAAGAACCCGAAGAAATCGAGAAACTTCCAGAAATTCAGCCATCTCAAACTGAAGTATTGTCCTCAACATCAAATGATTCCAATCCACCATTTTCTGAGGACCCTGGCACAAGAAAGAGATTACGAGAAGAACAACCAGAACCTTCTTCTACTTTCAAGAGATTCAAGACCTTTTTCTCCAGCTTTATTCCTTCATTTGGTACGAAACCAGTCAGACCCAGATTGGAGCCAACAGGTGATAGTGACACCGACTTGAATGTTTCTAACGGGTACAATTCTACCGAAACAACTAGCGAAAAATCGCCAACTGAAGATACCGAGATTATAGTCGATTCTGACACAGCAGTTGGAATTGAATCTCCCAATGATGAACTGCCAGATGATATTGCAAAAAAAGAACAATCTCCCTCTGATTACATATTGAATGAGGAAGAATTGGAGGAAGTGGAGCGGATTTCTCAGGAGGAACTTCCAGAAGATGCGTTGGAACTCGATGAAGAACTCCAGGATGAACTCAAAAACATTTCCAGAGAAGTAGAGACTCCTGTAATTACTTCTGAATTTGGAGAAGAATTGGAAGAACTTGTTGATGCTGAAGATGCTGAAAATGAACCCAACTTGGCAGCTCCTTCTGGTACTTCCGAACGTGTTGATTCAGATGATGATAATTCTATTTCTGATCAAGATACCATACAGACTGAAGTTCCAGAAACGACGGTTTCTGCTACGGAAACTGCGCAAAAAAGTGAAGGAGATGAAGGTTCTGTGGATGATTTTGTTGAAGAAGCCATTGAACATGCGGTAGATGACGAAGTCGACCATGTTATCGAAGAAGACGAGAAAATCAAGGAGCAGCAGGAAACTGGGATTCGAACTGAAGAATTAGAGGCTCTTAACGAGAATGGTGTGGAATTGAATGAAAACCTGAGCACTACTCGAGTTTCTGAACCAAAAACACAATCTTTGGTGGACCAGATGTTATCAATTTCAAATGAAATAACAGAAGAACTGGATTTTGACAATGACCTGGAATTGGTGAACAATTCCGACGAAGATGAGTCTGAATCCATAGTCAATTCTTTGCAATATTCTGCTTCGGGAACGCTCTTGCCTTCATTGATAGATGAGGTGAATTTAGAGCCTCGTACCACCAAAGTTTTGGGTCTAGATCTCACTGAAGTCAAGGTACTCGAGCCTAGAAAGTCGTTACGAAGCGGACATAAATATGGAGAAGGAACCCAGACAGAGTGGTCTCCCAAGAAAGAATTAAAGGACACGAAGTCGTTGCCCAAGTTGGAAATTCCTAAGCAAAGAGAAGCTTCTGAAGGGTCCCCTTCGGAATTATTATCACCACTGAGAAAGAGCTCTGGTGCACATAACTGGAGATTGGATTTGATGGAAGATAGACCTGCATCAAGAACCCGTTCAAAATCTCCTATGAAGGGAACCATGAAAGAAATTCTTCATGATAAGGAAGATAAAACTTCTGCAAGAAAACGGAAGGAGCCTTCGGAAGAGAAGGAAGAAAATTCGAGAAAAAGACAAAGAGGCAAGAGTTCTAGGAAGAAACAGACTAGAGCTCGTAGTGATGAGGAAACGAAGGTAGAAAATGACGATTCTCAACGGGGAAGAACGAGAAAACGGCATTAAATGTATAATAGAGCTAATTCATGTGTATACAAGAAATGTATGCTGTTATAATGTGAAGGAACAATACAAGTAGAATAGATAATAATTTTTGTGATTTCAATATCTATTATATGAACATAAATAAATCCATATACGTGTGTATATTTTACTTATGTGGTGTAAAATATCTGCACCTTTACATTATAATTATCTATTTTGATACACCTGAAATTTAATAAAATTAGTATGGCATAAATTATCAATTCATGGGTGTCAATACCTACGTTACAAATCCATGTTTCAGTAATATCTCTTTTATTATTGTGTAAATATCTATAAACGCTATTTACTTATACATATCGGATAAATGTTGAGGATCTATAATTATTTGCAAGCACAAACGGCATAACTCGATAATAAACCCATTCCGGCCCCACAATGTCACCATTGTAGGCCATCCAAGGCAATTATCGATAACCTTTCTATATAATATTTTGGAATCGCATCTTCATTACGCAATGTGCTTCATGGCCGATTCATAAGCACTGAAAAAGATTATGCTGACCAAAATCGACCGCGTGCACGTTATTCCGAGGCCCCGGTATGACCTCCTGTCGAAAACACGCACTTTCCGCGTGATTGTGGGCAACGGTTCCAAGTTGTGTTCTTTTCTCAAGATATTGGTGATGATATCCTTCTGGGTCAACGATTTCGTGGTATCCAAGGGAAACATCACGGCGGAACAGATGGTTCCCGAGAGTCCTCCCCCCAAGAGAATTGATACCGGTGACGACTTCTCGGGATCGGAGTTGATGATGTTATTCATGGACCATTTGATGGTTTCATAGATGGAGTAATAGGTGGCAGAATAAAGCGCATCTCGGGCCATATGGTACCGGAAACCGGCGTAAAGGCCCTGAGGACCCTTGTGCTTCACAATGGCTCTGACAATGTCTCCTGTGGATTCACTGGCCGTGGCATTCACCATGGATTTGTTATGGGCTAATTTCTCCAATTGAGCATATATCTTTGTAAATTCGAACGGACAGGCAAACAACGAGATAAAGCCTCCAGACATCGCTCCTGAGATGAGGCACACCGGAATGTTTCTAACAAACGGATGTGCTGGAGCAGGTGAATTTCCATAGACAGTTTCGTATGTCCAAGGCTTGATTTGAGTGAAAAGTGCCACGTTCATTGACTTGGAAAATGCCGAAGAAACCAACGGAGCAGTGATTCCTCGGTAGAATCCACCCACTCCTTCCTTGAGATAAGTCTTTTTCACGCAATCAAGGTATCCGGCGAATTCTTTATGGGTCTGTACCCGGGTTTTGACAGTATCTAATGGAAATCCCATGAATGTCGAGAAAAACGAGCATCCATAGGCAAGAATGCTGCTTTTGAATGGAGCCAATTGCTCGGGGAAAATATGGAACGCTTTGGAATAGTCGATCTGGCCTGTTATGGCGGGAATCGAGCCGTTGTTGGAAGCCATCTCGGATTAATATGGTGGGGAAACTCCGAGAGGGGCAAAGGCGGGACAAACTGACAGTTAACGGCGGTTTTGACGCCGGAATTATTCCAGATGAAGCTTTTGTGTAATTCGATGTTAACAACGCTGGAAGAAACGGGTTGTGGACCGGTGTAGCACGTTTCCAATTGTTATCAGCCGTGATATCACTGTCCGGGATGAGATCTTCTAATGCACCCATATCACGTGCTATAGTGCACGTGCGCCAATCGTCCCGATGTGATAGGCGAAACACCAGCACTAAGCCTGTCACGGCTGCTATGCTGTTACGGGGTCTCGGACGGAAGGAGCTCCCGACACAACAAGGGACCAAAAAAAATCGGCGTCTTCCGGTGGTTTGAACCCCTTGGAAGTGAATATTCGAAAAAATCGGCATCTGATCCGTTTGGCGCTGGAAATTGACACATGTGTAGGAAACTGGGGTTCTGCTCATGCTCGTGTGCAGTCTGTCTCATTGGCACCGGTGTCGGATCGCTTTAGGAACCGTAAGTTTAGAGTCTACCGTCACGTCACGTGCCTTTCTTCATCGATGTATATATTAGTATGTACAAGGTGTCCCCCCCTTTGCTTGCTATCCAACCGTCTCAGTAGCCCCTTCTTCTCGCGTCCTGGACCTGCGCCATCAATTCCTTGAAACCCGCGCTGAACTTGCGTCTCCACCACTCTCTTCTCTTCTGCTTGGTGTACTTGGCCGGACGGATGAATCGGCTCTGCACCCCCTGCAAGTATCTGATTTTGTTGTTGATATTGACGCCGTTCAAGCTGTAAAGCGCCTTGCCAATATTGTTGTAGTGAACATCGACGGTTCTGCCTGCAATGGAACCACTACTGCGAATGCTTTTGGCCACGTCTCTGGGGTTGGGAACCATGTTTCCGAGACCAAATTCGCTTGACTTCTTGCCCAAGTACGAGGTGTCGGGAAGCTCCAAAGAGCTGTTCAATAAGTCGTTGATGTCGTTGACGGTGTTGGCATTGCCTTGCGAACCTTTCTTGTTGGACTCCTTCACGGCGGCATTTAATTGGTCGAAACTTGAGTTGAAACGGATAGCATGGATGAGACCGACGGGCTTATGGGGTAAGATGCCGCGAAACACCGGCGTTCTGGCTAAAAAGGACATAGTGGAAGTGTTGAAGAAGTGTTAGGTAAAATTTTTGATGTGTGGGTGCGTGACTTGGGATCACGTGATAGGGAATTTGGTGGGACCTAAATAGTGCAGTGTAAAGGGGTATAAAGGGGTGTAAAGGGGGGTTAAAGACTCAGAAATGACTTGGATCGTCTCATTGAAGTACTAAGGATAATATGGCCCATTTTCTGTGTCATTCTGTGGCCCGTAGCAACCTCTACAAAAGTCGTCCCCTTACCATTTCCTCTTACTCTACTTAAACCTCCCCAGAAGTTCCAGACATCCTCTACACGCCCAAAAGCGCTCCTGTACCAACTCCGCCTGCTGCTCTATCCCCTCGGACACTTTCTACCCGTATTCCACTTCTCCTTCTCCAGTTTCAGCCATTTTCTCACCTCACACCACTCCTGCCACAGGAGTGGCCATTTCTTCCCCCTGAAGCCCCCGATTGCTGCCGATTTCTCCCAATGGCATCTTTTGGCCCTGGAGATTCCAAATCCGTCGTTTCCCGCCCGATTCAGCCCCTCCTTCCCGCCATAGCCCCGTCCCGTGCTCGCACCACCAGATTTCCGCAATGCGAAATCAGCAATCTATTGCAGCCATCTCAACATGAGTTACACCGCCAATATCATGTCCACCGTCCTCTTTGAAGCGCCACATGTCAGTGTATTCCGAATCCCCCCGGGGCCCTGCAGCCTATCCCGTTGGAAGCTCGACGAATCCGCCATTGTGTGGCGAGGTTCCATGCGTCTTATAGAACAGGAGCTCATACAAGACAACGACACTATGACGGCTCTGGCGGCCGATATTCGTCACAATTTTCCTGGAGACAGTGACAGCATGCTGTCGCCGTTGAGAAAACCCGATTACTTGACGTATTTGCCGGGAACAGACCACAGTAGAGTGCAGTCTTCTTCCAACATCCAAGACCCTGAACCCCTGCCGCCGTACCTCGGGCTTCGGGCAAAAATCGAACTCTACAACACCCACACCATCTCGCCAGGGGTAAGAAGCTTGACATCGGTTAAAAAGGAGGAACTTTGGGGTGAAGTATGGTACAATCCTATTGATCGCATCAGAGCCAATGACATCAAAATCGCCAACAATGGCCAGGATACCGTGCAGATGACGGAGTCGTCGCGGTTCTACAAGTTGGTGGTGCAGCTTCCCGACTCGGGATATTGCCCCAAATGCTCCACTCTTGACGAAGTGGACTCCATCCAGATTGGATTGGGATTGCGGTTTTCCGAGTCCTTCCATGCCATTTCCTTCAGTGAAAGCTTGAACTTGTACCGCAGACGCTACCACAGCTTCGAGGAGCAGTACCGCTACGAAATGGCCACGTTACAGAAGAGATCCTTGAATGAATACGTTCCTGATGACCATTTACCTACTATCACAGAAACGGTAGTGAATCCGTTTGATAGTTCTGATGAGGAATTCGACGACTTTGTCACTGCGTCGTGATGTCGCCACCATCCATGACAAATACCCATCATTTGGAATCCATGAATCCGCAGGTTCGAATCCATCATTGCGAATCCATCATGTCGCATCCTCTATTCCCACCATTTGTAACACAACCTTGTCAAATACCCATCATTGCGAATCCACTAGTTCGAATACCACAATCTCAATCCCATGCATGTCAATTGACCCCAACCACGAATATGACCCATACTGCAATACTCGGAGAGATGAGCCCATTCAGACCGATTGACCCGGGTATTAAGCTGTGTACCATTCGATCAACGAGTCGTCTTGCGTAACACTCAAAAGCACGATATTAACGATGGCCAGTCCCAAGTGATCTATCAATTGCTGTCTATTATGGTCCAACATATTCATCTCAGTTAATAATGTTCCAGACTATCAATTGCTGTCTATAATGGTCCAGCCTATCGATTGCTGTCTATAATGGTCTAGCCTATTGATCTCAGTCTATAAATGGTCCGGTCCTTCGTCTTTGAACAGCCTCCTCGGTCCATCTTATCCTACATTCTACATTTCTTGCATAATCGTCGTGAATTGCCCTTCTATGGAATCAGTGCTTCTTCTTATAGTACATCTTTTGGATCAATGGGTGGTGCTCCTTCAACTCCTTGTTCTTGTTCTTGCTGTATTCGATATAGGCCATATCCTCCCCTCCGGCCAACCCTGCCAACGACCCGGCCTGTCTCGTGGCATTGGACTGTTCCATCATCATTCTCTTTTCCTTGGAAATGAAGTTGGTGTCCACATCATCTCCAATTTCCACTCCTGCGGCATTCTCGTTCTTCAAAAGAACCTGTTGCAACAATTCCCTTCTCTCTCTGGCAGAAGCATACGCCAAGTCGGGCAACTGTTCCATACCACTCAAATGAGTAATGACCTTGAAAGCATAACCTTGGTCCACCAAGAACGCCTGTCTTTTCGTGGAATAGTACATTTCTTGGGTATCCTTGGATACCAAAGAATAGAAAAATGCATTGAAACCCTCATCATTTCTTCTCTTGGCTCTCAAGATTCTTCCCAATCTCTGGGCTTCCTGTCTTCTGGAACCATAGTGGGACGAGATTTGGATCAAACAAGTGGCTTCAGGTAAATCGATGGAGGTATCACCCACCTTAGATAAGAAAATGGTGTTGATTTGATCGTTGTGTTGGAAATTCTGCAAAATCTTCATTCTCTCCAGCTGGGGTGTAGAACCAAAAATAAATGGTTTGCCCAATTTCAAAGCATACTCCTGTAACGCGTAAACATTGTCACTGAATACGATGATCTTGTCTCCTCTCTTTTCGTGATAATGGATCAAAAACTGGCAAGCTTGGAATTTTGTCGGGTTCATGATGTACAAAAGCATTCTCTTTCTTGCGGTTTCTCTGAGGTATTCTTGGTAGAACTCTGAGGTCATTGGACACCACACTTCTGCACATTGCACGTTGGCAATGTGTCCCTTTTGAGCCAAATCCATCCAATTGGCTTCGTACAACTTGGGCCCAATCAAGAAATTCAAATCTTCGATTTTGTCGTCTTCTCTGACCAAAGTTGCGGTTAAGCCCAACTTGGCATGCGCAGCGATGGTAGTAACCACTCTTCTGAACATTGCTGCCGGTACAACGTGGACTTCATCAAGAATAATGAAACCCCATTCTCTGGAACGAAGGAAATCCATGACTTTCTGAGAATCGTGCGATCTATTTCTGGTATTTGCAACCATGGAATAGGTGGAAACAACCAAACCCGACTCACTGGTGAACATTTCCTTGTTTTCCGAAGTGAAAACCGCAACATTTTCAGGCTGAATTGTACACCACTGCAAAAATTGTTGTCTCCATTGCATAACTGAAACAGAAGAGGTACATAACACAATGACGGATTTTCTGATAGTACATGCAGCAGTGATGCCCACCAAAGTCTTCCCTGCGCCACATGGTAACACGATAATTCCAGATCTTGCACGTCCATTACCGAACATCTTGGAAAGAGACTTCTCCTGGTATGGTCTAATCTGCGTAGAAGGCTTCAAATCTATCTCAAGATTGGGGTTTCTGCTATCGTTTCTAAAATCGTACTCTTCTAGAACCGGATAGTCGATTTCCTGACACCTTCTCTTAACAATTTCTACCGATTCGTGGGAAATTTCAAACGAGTGAACGGTGTCGATATCGTCGTCTTCCTCGCCTTCTTCCTTTCCAATCACCGAGTTGAACAAGTCGTCTTCCTTTTTCTGTTCTTCTGTCTTTTCCTTAGTGCCAGGAATTTGAATACTGCCTTGTTCTGGGGCGGAAGACTCCATCAAATTGTTGTTATCAGGAGTGTGTATTCTCAACGGGCCCAAAATCGGGTCCTTGAGAAGCATCTGCAAGATGTCTGCCTGTGTACTTTCCACGAAGTATCGGTTGTCCTTCAACACCAACTTGACTTTACCGTAACTGACCGTGGCTTCACGGATAAAACGGGTGATTGACTCGGGAACTGGCACCTTGGAGAGTCGGTTGAGCACGGAGATGATGTCCTCAGTCTCGAGTCCCACGGAAACGGCGGCGTAGAGCGAGTAGATGGTGATTTTGTATTCATGGATATGCGATGGTCTGGATATGGGTTCGGAAATGGTAATCAAGAAGTCCTGAGCCTGTTCTGCTAAGGGCGAGAACGATTCCAAGATGATTCTGCCGTCATTGGGGGAGATCCAGAGCGGACGGGAAAAGTGGTCTGGTTTGAGCTTAAGATAAGAGAAGTCTGTCTTGCCAAAAGCACGCGAAACAGCGTCTGGAATGTAATCTTTGGGTATATCTGGGGTCAATTCGATCATATCTTCATCAGAATGATTGTCTTCGAACTCTGATTTGACTTTTTCCATGAAATCTTGTGCCTTTTGCCGCTTTAATTGGGCCACTTCAGTGTTATTTGCCCCATTTCTGTTGCCAGAGGGCTTATGTCTTCTCTTTCTGGGCACAGCGCCGTAGGTGTGATCATCATCTTTCTGTCTGTTGACATATCCGTCATCAGAAGAGTCGTCAGAAAAGTTTCCGGCCTGAAGTTCGGCATAGTTGACTTCTCCTGGACGGCGACTCATGGCGATATTAGGGCTAAAACGAGCAGGAAAATGGGAACCTGGTTTTTTATGCTGAGTTTGGTGAGTCTGGAGGTCAAAAAAAGAGGTCAGATTCGTGTTGGAGATGCAAAAGAGAGAGAGGGATGGCTCTGATTTGATCACCTTAGTAATTTCTGAATATGTATGAGGGGTCGTGCGTGGGCTAATATTGCCCTTGAAGGACGAACAGTAAGGAAAGAAGAAAAGGGTTATTTAAGGGGTTCGGGAGGTATCTGATGTGATATATGGGTTGGAGTTGATTGGTTATGATTTCGTGGGTTTTGGTCCAGTTTTCGATTTTTTACAAGACAAAATTATATTTTTATTGATAGCAAATTACTAACATTACTTTGATGGGTGGAAAATGCAGGTAATTAGTCGTAAAAAGAGTGAGAAGTATATTTTATCTTCAATAGAATTAATTCGCTGAATAATTGTTCTTTCATAAAAGTAAAGATTCCGGTATTATTAGACTTTAATTTGGGGATTCTATCATCTCCATATTCTTCAGTTTTGAGAGGAAATTGGATCCCCTTCTAACTCAATTCCTTCTCATTTTCGATGAAGGATTTAGTTGACGAATTTTAGTCTTTAAATAGTCAACTAAAATAATAGACTAAACCATCTACACTGCTTCTATTACCATTCATTCACTATACCCTGGGGCTCTATATTACATTAATCGGTAAACTTGTATGATCCAGAAGCCAAGGTGATGGAACCTCCCCTGTAAGCACCTTTTTTCATCTTGTTCTTGTTCTTGGTGAAGTCCTTGCCTCTGACCTGCAACAACTTCTCGCTGGCTATTTGGCCCCAGGTTCCGGCAGCTCCCTTGTAGGTGTTGTCTTGCAAGGCAGAATGCTCGAAAGAAATGGTGGATCTATCGACTCTAGAGAAATGCTTTCTTTGTCCAGGTTTCAATTCTGGCTCTGGAGTAGCAGAAATTGGAGTGCTTGATGACGAGATGGAGTCGGTTTGCGAGGAAGAGGGCTCGACCTTCTGTTTCTTGGATGCTGGAGGAGGACTGGCCGCTCTTTTTCTGGAGGGCTTGGAGTCGGAGTCGGAGTCGGAATCAGAGGAGGAAGAGGAAGAGGAAGAGGAGCTGGAGGAGTCGGAATCAGAATCGGAATCGGAATCGGAATCAGAATCAGAGTCGGAGTCACTGTCAGAGCTTGATGAAGAGTCACTGTCAGAGTCGGAGCTCGAAGAACTGTCAGAGCTGTCGGAGTCGGAGCTCGAAGAACTGTCAGAGCTGTCGGAGTCCGAATCCGAGGAACTGTCGGAATCAGAACTGGAAGAGGCTTCGGATTCGGCCTTTTCCTCAGACTTTTCCTCCTTATTTTCCTCTTTTTCCTCCTCAGACTGGATGTTGGAGTCGTTGTCTGAATCACTGTCTGAATCACTGTCTGAGTCGCTGTCTGAGTCGCTGTCTGAGTCGCTGTCTGAGTCACTGTCTGAGTCACTGTCTGAGTCGCTGTCTGAATCGCTTCCAGATTCACTGTCAGAATCACTGTCGGAACCGCTTCCAGACTCACTTCCAGATTCACTTTCTGCCTCTCCAGAATCGGCCTTCTCGTCCGATTCCTCGAAACTCTCCTTGGCATCGACCATTTCCTGGTCAGAACTGTCAGAACCGTCATCTGACTCGTCGTCCGAGTCGCTTTCCGACTCGGAATCCTCGTCGCTACTCTTATCCTCCATCTCATCGTCTAAGTCTCCAATTCTCTCTTCCAACTTGTCGGAGATCTCCGTCAATTTGACGGCATCGGAGGCGATTTCTTTTTTGAACGCCTTGTAGGTCTTGGCCAACGCATCGTCCCTGGCCAAGTACTCGTTGATGTAGGCCAATACTGTTTCTCTGGAAGCACTCATGGTGATGGTGTAGATTGAGAAAGAAAAGATGAGATGAGAAAACTCTTATAGTCACGTGCGATAAGATGAGGTGAGGCCGATCTGGGGCAGTTTCAGGTTTCTGCGGCTGAAACAAGCGGTAGTGGGGATCTGGCGACAGTTGTGGCAGCGGCGTGTCAGGAGAGGCGGTTTGGCGTTTTTTTCAGCGGATTTTGGAGGTCTCGCGTGAGTTTTCTGGAGGTGTGGATATTTTCATCAAATTGGTGGTTTCAGAGTGAAAAGTCGGCCAGAGGTGGCTCTGGAAGGTTGGAATTTGGTCAGAGGGGTTCTTTTGTGCCTGAAGTAGTAGGTGTACGAATTTGGGACTGGTCCGGCTCTTCTTGAGATTTTTGGGGTTGAATGAGTATAAACTCGATATTAGTTCATAGAAGGTCCGAAGTGGTTCAAAGTATTGAAGTACGGGTAATGGATGCTCGGGGGAGTGCCTCTGGTGCAGTAAACGAATTTTTGAGCCTGGAGAACTCCGTTTCGGATTAATTGAACTCCACTACGAATTAATTCATCTCCGCTTCCAATTAATTGTAATTTTCAATTACATGGACCTTCAGCATTACTTGCTCAATTACAGTAACGCGGAGACTCACATGCCCACCACCGTGCAGCCGTGCAACTACGATCAGTTGCTGTTTTTGGCCTGGCTATTTAGAAGATCTTTCGTTTCGGGCCGATCCTCGGAAAAGATAGCAATAGAACTTGGAACTACCCCAGCAATTCCACGATAATAGAAACAACGTTGCAGACCATCAGTTGGGGAACCTGAAACTCCACCCCATGGCCCCCTGGCTGCTATGCAAGAGCCAAATATCCTCGTCCTCAGTTCTCTGTCGAGACAAAGAATTATTTTCACTATTGTATGAGATGCTTCGGGTTAGTACATTGACGACATGCAAGGCATTGACGGCATGCAAGGTATTGACGGCATGCAAGGCATTGACGGCATGCAAGGTATTGACGGCATGCAAGGCATTGACGGCATGCAAGGTATTGACGGCATGCAAGGCATTGACGGCATGCAAGGTATTGACGGCATGCAAGGCATTGACGGCATGCAAGGTATTGACGGCATGCAAGGCATTGACGGCATGCAAGGTATTGACGGCATGCAAGGCATTGTCGTATGCGCTGCCGATCCCCGGGGATTATTTGCAGCATGCAAAACGTAGAGATTAGGAACGTCTGTCTTACCAGGATTATATTTTTGCCAATTGTTGGAACAGAATATGGGATCGATCTCCAATCAGGTCCAAGCTTCTATTTCGAGCAGAACATGTGGTTAACTTCGACACAATAGTTTTATTAATGCAGATGGGGGCATAGATGTGTCTACTGCCAACAATAGGCCGGTTGGGTCTGGGTCTAAATTGGATAGAAGTAGCGAGCGTTGGTGCTGTTGGTGCAGTTGTTGGTGTTTTCTCTACAGACGGACTAAGAACATTTCGGTAATTTCGAGTAAATTCCCGATGAATATTGCAAAAAGCGTAGGGAATATTCCAGGTGGAACGGTATTCCGGTTGGATACACATTCTGGGTGTATTCCACTGTATAGCCATTTTTGAGAGGGGCGATTCTTAAAGTACTTGCTTAATAGAATTAATAGTTAGCTGTAGAAGTGAGTATTGGTGTGATACGATAAACGTCATGATGGAGCCTTGGGGAGACTTCATGACTGGAAAGATATTGAGCCATTGGCTCTGTTAATTGAATAGAAATCCAATGATGGAAAATTCCCGTACATTGGAAACTCATCATTAGAGTGTAAGGGAGTCTGAAATTGTCAATTTGAGGCCATAGGGTCTATTCCAGTGGAATTTAAATGAATAGGACAGTTATCGCAGCCACTATTCTAACCAGGTTCTTATATGTGGAATTCTAATGTTGACATCCGCTAAATGGTAGAAGACAGGATTCTAAAGGTGGCTACTAAAATCCTCCATTGAATTGAATAAAAGCGATCTTGTATGTTCTCCTATCCTTTCAAGACTACCACTTACTTTCTTGTACGCTTTCAACTGGTCGATAAATTAAATTGTAATAGTTTCCTGAAATCCAAAAATTAATGTTGTACAATTCACTGGCCTTAACCACTAATCCATACTGCAATCCACTGACCTTAGCCACTAATCCTATTTGCCAACATAACCCTATGCAGATACCACCTCCTGCACCATTCACTATATTCAAAGTTATCACCGACTTTTTCAATGTTTTTTTGTCCTGTTGTTCAATGGGCAGTTTCTTGTCATACGTGAAAGCCAATATCGACTAGAGCCAAATCACCTTTCAGCCTCTTTCACCTTCACCCTCTTTTTCCCATGGCTGAAGCATTCCGGAGATGAAATCCAATTAGTAATATTCTGACTAAATACCTGTCGGACTTCCGACGGATAGTTGGCAATTTGAACCCAAAGTAACAGGTGCAAAAACTCGGAGATTACAGTATATCCGATTTAATGACATCACAAGGCTTAATTTGGTGGCTTGTAAAAGCCAGAATTTATCTAAGCTACCTCGGATTAACCAAAGCAGAATGGAGACAGACTGCAGCTTCCTCGTTACCCGTACTTCAAAAAACTCATCGGAGAAGGGTCTATTATTGCAAAACGGAACCTGTGCTCGAATAATAGGTGGAGACAAGAAAGTGTCGGGAAAGATTGTCTTTTAAGGTTTAGGGAGAACAACACATGTCCGAAGTTTGGCGAGTAAAAAATCTTGGTATGACGTCAAGGAGAGGGCGGTGATGAAGGTTATTTGGACGCTTTCGCAGGGATGTGTAGGCTTCTATTATGAGATGATTGAATCGGGTAAATTCCTAACAAGTGAGGTGCGTCTATATAAGAGAGTTATTGAGACAAGTGCAACCATTGCAAGCTGATAAGAGCCCTTTGGGCGAGGGTCCTTATTTGCTTTGACACATGGATGGTATATGTGCCCTGGAATTATCACGACTTTGCAGTACGAGAGGATTTAGATATTGGTTTTAACTATTCGATGGTTGGCCCTGGAATTCTTCCGGAAGCTTACAAGAAATTAGATTGACTTCTAGCTACTGTGCCTTTCTTTTGGCAGGTTATTTCTTTTAGGAAAAGGGTTCCACCGGTTATGGATACGGGTGTTGTGTGGCAGGAAATTATTCCATTCATGGAAGTGGTATTTTCTCCGGTAATAAGTGCTTTTTTAGATAGTGGTGGTGGCTTGGAAAGTTAGTTCCCGATTGGGGCCTGGCGGTACATTTTGAGTGGGAGAGAGCGTGGATACGTTCAAGGATTCGGTTAGAGTTGTTCTTTGAAAAATCTACACGTTCCTTGGAAAAACCGGGAATTGGAATGGGGGCATCTGTGCTTATTTTGAGTTCACCTCGTGCCTTTCGGCAATTGTTGCCAGTGAACTAGAGGTGATAAGGTAGGAAGGGGACTAGAGGTGGAAGGGTTGGTGAAAGTTAGTTTTATTGGTTTGGTTTCACTGAATAGTTTGGTGCTTAGTGATGGTTGCGAAATATTCATTTTATATGTGATTATTTCAGGTGGATAGCTTGATATGTAGATAATTGCCATATTTATGGGATTGGATTGCGGTGTGAACTCTGGAATTCTGGATAAGAAGCATGGGGTAGTCTGGATTCGTTACTTAGTGACAGGATGAATTGTAGTTCTGGATTGATTTGGGGCTAGATTTTGCAGCTCTGGATTGTAGTGCATATTAAGCATGCAGCTAGGATGCTCTTGTATATGAGTACGTACTCAATAATTCACATCTACTCCGATATTTTCAGCTAATTTTTCGTAATCTTGGATACGCTTGCGTGAGAGTTTATGATATCACATCTACCCCGATATCATTTTGCCGTATACTTTGATACTCTTGCATATGGGTTTTCAAACACTGAATAATTCACAGTATCGCTACTTTGCCGTATACTGGATACTGGCTTTATGAAAACTGACAATTCTACTCCGATAGCACTCGCTACATTGCCGTATACTTCAATATTCTTACATATGGAATTATGAAAACTGAATAATTGGCATCTTCTCTGATTAAACTCGTTACTTTGCCGTATACTTCAATCCTCTTGCATATGGGTTTATGAATGAATAATTCTACTCCGATATGGCTACTTTGCCGACTTCCAGATTGTCTGTTTTCTATATCTCTCAGCACACTCTCTATCATTTAAAATCTACGGCATGCTCATTCAGTTGTTCATTTGCTGATTTATCACATCTTACCTTACGTTTCTACACTGTTCCAAATCACGATTTCTAACCTCATTAAATACCTCTAAAGCTTGGCCGCAGGAGTCGTCTCCTCCCAGGGAAGCAAGTCCGACGCTCCGTTCAACTGTTCGATCTTGGCCTCCTTGATCAAGCTGTACTGCGACGCCTTGATGGCGGCCTTGTCACCCTTGTACTTGTACTCCAAGATGTTGTCACGCTCCTTCTCGAGGAAAACCTTCTGTCTGTTCAACACGTAGTCGAAGATGATGTCCACGGTGTCGTCGGGTCTTTCCACGTTCAACAAGTGCAATCCACCCTCGAGGTCAAAGGTGGTGAGGTACTTGGGGTTGATTTGCGAGCGGAAGAAATCCTTGGCCTCGGGGGAGTTCCAGTTGGCCTTGGAGCCGATGACGTGGTGGATGGGCACCCGGATCATGTGCTGCACGTCCATACTGAAGGGGAGCGATATCACCGCACTGTAGTAGCAGCACATCTGGGCGTAGTTGGTGGCCTTGGTCTTGTAGCGCTTCTCGCCCTCGGGAGTGGTGTGTACAATGAGCTCGTCCTCCATGAAGTCCTTGAGCACCCGCTTATCGAGGGTCTTGAAGAACGAGAACTTGGTGAAGTAGTCATTGAAGTCTTGGTAGGAGTCGAAGTCGTCGATGAGGAGGTCGGACAACTTGGCAAACGTCTTGAGACGGCGCTTGTCGGTGTGGGCTCTGTATATCACCGGCTCGATGAGAATCAGCGAGTCGTAGAGTTCGGGGGCAAAGAACGCCGCCATCAACACCGAGAACCCCCCGTAAGAGTGGCCCACAGAAATGGTACGGGAATTGACGCCGTTCTGGAAGTCGCCGGTGGTAGCACGTTCATGGCGAACAATCTCGTTGATGTCCTTACCGTTGTCGTTCCAGTCGCAGATCCATCCCAAGTCGTCGGCGTTCAACACACCCGAATCACCGTGGCCAACTCCGTCGTGGGCAACCACGGCGTCAAGGTAGAACTTGCCGGAGTCAGAAAGCCCGTAGAGCTTGTTGATGTGGTACTTCCATACCGACTTGTTGAAGCCGGTGCCGTGGGCAAAGATCAAGTTGTAGTGAACGGCGCCTTCAGGGGCAGGCGACAAGTTGGTGTAACGGTGATAGACCAACTTGAGTCTGGCGTCTCCGGCAAGAACGGAGCCACGAGTACGGGGGTGGGAGGCCCCGATGGTCTTGGTTTCGACTTTGAACGGCATGGTAGTAGGGAAAGTCTGGTAGGAGAAGAGGGAAGGGGACTAGCAGAAAGTGGAACTGTTGCAAGTTGGGGCAGGACCCTCGATATATATATGGTGCGCGCTTGTGAAAATGGACCCTGGTACCCGCGGAAGTGCGAGTAGTAATCGGTAAGGAGGGGATATGGGGAGAGGTGACGTGATGGGGTTCTATTGTTTGTGGTGAAGAAAGGGGATGGTGATGTGGTGAAATTGTAATTGTAATTGTAATTGTAATTGAAGTGTAAGTGTAATTGGGGGAATGGGAGGGATGCGAATGAATGTGGAGATTGATGCGAGGGAAGAACGTGGGGACAGTAAATGTGGGGTGAAAGCAGACAGGGTAGATTGATGGAGTGAATGGAGTTGATAGAGGGGTGGGTTAGACTATATAGACTATATAGTGCATAGATTATCTAGTGCGGCTACATAACAATCTGCTACATTTGATGGAATAGATTGATCATCATTATCTTTATCATGTTATTATCATCATCAGCTAATCATACTCACTAATACCACTATCTATGCTGTCAATGAAATCCATCCGTGGTTCTCACTCCCACATAATTCATTTACTCAATTACTCAATTACGAGCCGCAACAGTCTCTTGCTGATGCCATGTGAGACGTGGGCCTCGGTCGACTGCCTTGCCATGATCTTTATCACTGTGAACTGGGCGTGCCAACGGAGTGTAAAGTAGGCGGATTTGCGGAGTCGGCACATATGCTTCCGATAACGGTTACGCGGTCTTGGGTACAAGAAGGATGGAGCATGATGGGAAGATTCCGAGGTCTGTCATTTTCATTGCAGGAATATGTGACAGAACAGGGAAGAGGCGTAATTGGGAGGGAAGAGGCGTAATTGGGAGGGAAGAGGCGTAATTGGGAGGGAAGAGGCGTAATTAGGTGGGAAGAGAGGTAGACAAGATATCAGGGAAGAGACATAATCCGTAAAACTGTAATCATTATGGGATGAAAGGGTTTTATTATCACAGTGGGACCCTTAATGATTTCTCACATAACCACTTTTAATCACTACTATTATCCGGCATCTGGTTCGATTCGCACTGGAATCCGAACAAAAAGCAGAAGTAGAGTAGATTGCTTGCGACTTTTCACTACTATTCATTCTCTCCTGAGGAGGCTGCTTTACATGTTACCGCCTAATTGGGTCATATTCTTCTTCTATTTGCTGGTATCCTCCATTTCACTCTCCTGGTAAACCTCAACGGTTCTCGCATCATTCACCGGAATACTGCAAATCCCCATAATTACTGAAAACTGATAAATTCCATGAGAAACTACCCAAACCAAAAATCATATGGTGCCAACCTCTTGAAATCCACCCCTCACTTCATCTCCTTCTCATTCCATCCGTCCCATTGGTCCCATACTTCAACAGTTCAATACTCTGGAAAACCTCCTCTCTTTCCCCCACATTATCTCACGTGACCTGTTGTGTTGTATTAGTGAAAAATTATCAACTACTCTTCCTTTCCCATGAGTCCTCCAACCGTTCTCCGAACCGTGGCTCAGGTCAGACAGTGGCGTCTCCAGGCTCTCTTGGCCAGAAAGTCTGTGGGCTTTGTCCCTACCATGGGAGCTTTGCATCAGGGCCATCTTTCCCTCATTTCCCAGTCCAATTGCGAGAACGACCACACCATCGTGTCGATATTCGTCAACCCTTCGCAGTTTGCGCCTCACGAAGACTTGGATAGGTATCCTCGCACCCTTGATAGCGATTTGGCAAAACTTTGTGCCGCAGAAATCGGCCCAGTGGCCGCAGTGTTTGTTCCCAAAGTATCGGAGATGTATCCATCAGGAATCGATTTGGACGTCTCCAAGCAGAAGGGAGCGTTTGTTTCGGTGTTGGGGTTATCGGAGCAGCTTGAGGGAGTGACACGGCCTCAATTCTTCCGCGGAGTGGCCACGGTAGTAACAAAACTCCTCAATATCGTCACTCCCGAAAGAGTGTACTTTGGCCAGAAAGACGCCCAACAATGCGTGGTTATCCGCAGCTTGGTGCGGGATTTGCTCATCAACACCGAGGTCCGCGTGTTACCCACCCTGAGAGAGCAAAACGGGCTTGCGTTGTCGCTGCGCAATGCCTACTTGTCTGAAGAAATGAAAAATGAGAGTAGCATCATTTACCGGGCATTATGTGCGGGAGAAACGCTTTATATAGACGGGAAACTGGCTGGATCGGTAGCTGTGGCCGAAATATTGGGCCAGATCACCTCAGTTTTGGCCTCCAAGCCTCAATTCACCATTGAATATGTCGCAGTGAATCACCCCGATACTTTGGCTCCATTAGAACAGGTGGAACCCGGAGTGGGAGCCATCGTTTCATGTGCGGTACGGGTGCGTTCCGAGGCCGGAAACGAGATCCGCTTGATCGACAATGTGGTCCTTCACTGATACCCCAGTTATAGATGTACATAGAAGGCATAGGCTATGCGACGGCACAATATGCATAAGCGCAAAAAGGCAAAAAGGAAAACGCAAAAAACGCCTCCTTCACGATTAATGATTAATAAATACGACGTGAAGAAATAATGGCAACAATACCGGACCAATTAATTAAAAAATAGTCTACGACGATGACATTTTTTTTGGGTGGAGGGGTTCCGTAATATATTTACGTAATTATGTATTTATGTATTTATGTATTTACATCGTTACCAGAATGCTTATCTATCCACAGTCTGGGGCCGCCTAATCTGCAACAGAAAGCGCGATTTGGGGCCATTTACCCGTCGTATCTGCTATGTCATCATTTCCCTTCAATTCCTCGTGTTCTCTGCTGCATTCTTCCGTCCTTTCGTATTTCAGTGCTGTAGATACGATGCGAAATAGATAAGCCTAGATATTATATTGCCCGTTTTTTGAACACAGGACGCCGGGTATCCTCAGCCTTTCTGCCCCGAAGCTTTGCCGCCTGTTGCTTTTCACGCAATTGAACCAAATCCAGCGCCATTTCCTGCTCAAGTGATGCTCTGTCTCTATATTCGAATCCAAATTCCATGCCGCGAGTATGAGAAACATCAAAGAACTTGTACCCGAACTCCAAAAGCCACAACGGGTTGACACAAGTGACGTAGTTCATATACTCCTTGGAGGTAAGCACCAATTCGTGGTAAACCACGTAGCCTCCGTGGCTGAGACTGCTTCCATTCAACGCACTGGTTGGGTGCAAAAACATCTTCATATACGAATGTCTCATGTTAATGAACTCGGGGATTCCCCCGAGATTCATTTTGGAGAGTTTGGCCAGCTGGTGGTAGAACGCTGCCGCTAGGCATTTCTTGACATTGTCGTCATTTCTGGCCCGAACCAATGGCATGCGGTCCTTCTTCATGATGAGAAGAATCTGGTTGCGAATGTCTTTGGCCCGAAGAAGCGACTTGAGCTGGAGGAAATTGCGGTTACACCAGGCGTTAATCCGTGAATAATTGCCCTTGCACTTGGAAAGGTTGGTTTCCCACTGGGTATAGACATTTGCGAGGGTCAAATGGTCAGATTCGCTGATATAGAACTTTTCTCGGGCAGAATCGGCTTCTCGGGCCCGTTCTTTGGGACGGGAGAAGATTCCTGGTACAGAAAGCATGGCCACAATGGTGACAATTTCGTCCGAACAGTGAAATTGCGGTTTGCACGAGAGAAGCACTAGTTTTGCCAAAGATGGTTCCATTGGAAATTTCGCCATGGCATCTCCTAGCTTGGTAAGCTCTCCAAAATTGTCAAGAGCCCCCATGGCCCAAAGGTCATACAACGAAGATGCGAGGAGGTCCATTGGAGGGGCATCCAAAAACGGAAAAGTGGTGATGTCCTTGATTTTCATCGACTTGAGAAGAAGCATCACATTGGTGAGATTGGTGCGCTGGATCTCGGGAATGGGCTGCATGTACATGTTTTCCGTGGCCTTCTCGGTATAGAGCTTGTAGGCCACTCCGGGACCTGTTCTTCCTGCTCTTCCGCTCCGTTGCAGCGCATTTGCCTGCGAAATCGGAATCACCTGGAGAGTATCCATTCCAAGCTTGGGATTATATACCTTCATCTTCACGAGCCCCGTATCAATGACGTAGCGAATTCCGTCCACTGTCAACGAGGTTTCGGCGATATTGGTGGCCACCACCACCTTCCGGCGAGCTGGGTCTGGAGCAGCAAAAATCTTTGCCTGAAGATCCGCCGGAAGAGTAGAGTAAATAGGCAAAATGTCCAACGGTGGAGGGTTCTCTAGGAGGTCCAATTTCTCCTGGATAAGGGCACAGGTGGTCTCGATGTCTTCCTGACCCGTCATGAACACAAGAATGTCACCTGAAGACCTCCATGTAGATGGCTGCGAAATTTCACCAGAATCGGCAACACGCCCCACGCTGCCCTCTCCCATGCCCAAGTGCACCGTGAGGACCTGCTTCACGGCCTTCTCCACGTAGTCACCACCAGCCTTGCCAAAGAAAATGTCCACAGGGTAAGTTCGACCGGGAATCACGAATTTCGGTGACAGTCCGAAATAATTCATGAAACGATCGGCATTCATGGTTGCACTGGTCACAATTAACTTCAAATCCTTTCTGCGGGCCACTAGTTGGCGAAATAGCCCGAGAAGAACGTCAGTGTTGAGCGATCTTTCGTGTGCTTCGTCCATAATTACGCACGAGTAGTTTTCCAATAATGGGTCCATTAATATTTCCCGGACAAGAATACCTTCGGTCATGTACTTGATCACGGTGTTTCTGTTGGTTTTATCCTCGAATCTGATGGAATATCCCACCTTGTCACCTAGTATGCATCCCATTTCTTCACTAACTCTTTTGGCCACAGACATTGCAGCCACTCTTCTAGGCTGGGTACAGGCTATCATGCCACGGGTTTCGCCGCCAGTAAAGCCCTCCTCGTACAAGTACTGGGTGAGCTGGGTAGTTTTGCCCGATCCAGTCTCACCAATGACAATGGTCACTTGGTTTTCACGAACTGTACGAATTAAATCTTCTCTCACGGCAAATGCTGGAAGCGCTCTTCTTGAGGCCTGGATGTCGATCTTGGCTATCTCTGGAGCTTTCTTGGTTGGTTTTGGATGGGAAGAATCCGCTTTTTCCTTGGAATTTTGGACCTCTTCTTCTTCTACCACTCCAGCTCGTTCTTTGGCCAGTTTTCCTCTCTCGCTCTTGATTCTCCGGTACTTAACAATGAAACTGCCCTCTCTGGCCACTACTGCCAATTCGGACCCGGGATCCTTGACCGGATTCACCGTGGGGCCGATTTTTCCCAAGGCACCACCCTGAAGTTGAAGTGTCAAATGCTCTCTGGAATCGTGCAAGAAAGGTGGCACCAAATTATGTGAAACAATAGGTATTCTGCTCTGGTCTGAATCCACATCGTTATCGCTGATTCGCCTGGGTGGTCGTGCTGTTTGTCTTGGTTCTTCCACTTCTCTTTTATCTCTAAACCCTTCATCTTCATCATACGTGTACCATTCTCGATCGTTTTCCACTGATTCGATCTGATCATTAAGAAACGTGAGATCTATGTCGTCGTCGTTATTGTACTTGTCCAATTGGTAGTAGTTTTTGCCCGTTTCGGGTGCAGATAATCGTTCCTGCTCTGCTCGTTGAGAGAGCGATAATTGTGCTTTTTTGGGCTTTTCCACGGGCTCCTTCACTGAAATATCAATAGTATTGACGTGATCTCCCAGATTCCCCTCTGTTTTCATTCTTAGGGCGTCTTCTTTCTTGATTTTCTTGAATTTGAATGCCTGTTTCTGCACTGATTTCTGGATCAAGTCCTCGTCTTCGTCACTGAAGCTAAGCGAAATCGGTTTGGATGACTTCGGTACTCGCTTCAGTTTGGATGCAATGGGCTGCACATTGACTAGTTCTTCCTCCTCGTCATCGAATGCTAGCAGCAATGGCTTCTTCTTGGATACATTTGTTTTGGTCAGAACAGGCGTCAAAACAGCGCCATTTCCAGTGTTTTGAGCATCTAGACCCTTCTTAATGCTGCTGATATTCTCGTTGATCAAATCAAACACCTCTTTGCACCGCTTTTCATCCTTTAAACCGATGGTGTGGAGATAGACTGAGAATTCTGATAGTGAATTGTTCTTTTCGTAGAAAACGACAAGCGATCGCACAATATTGGCACCGATGGGTTTGTTTAGGAGAATGGAGAGTCTGTCTGTGATGGAGTCGATCACGGAAAGGGCCATGACGTGGTAAATAAGAGTGGTTGTAGAGGATGATATCAATGGCATCGCATATCAGGTCACCTGATGATGTGTCGCGTGATTCATTATCAGGTGACCTATATCTAGAAGTCCAAATCTTTCCCATAGAAACCACCTTGTTTTCCATGATCCCCATCCCGCCGGCGCTCCACAGGCGTGCCCTCGCGTACTTCAAGTACCACGTGACTGCCAACATCAAATTGACCCCGCCTCCGACTTCCGCTGCCGAGGCAAACTACCTCAGAGAATGTTTCAGTATGCTTGGAAATCTCGAATATTTCACCGTTTCCCGTGACAAATCCGGTTTCAACATCTATGATAACCATATTCGGCTTGTTTATAACCCCTCGAGTCAGAATTCACTTCTTGAATCGGCATACCACCGCGAGGAGGGCATTTGGACCGAGACAGAACACGAACTTGGACTCCAACAGAAAGCCGTAATGGACCAATTAAAGCGAATTATCGCCATTCCCCGGTACAATTTCATTCAAAATGACGACAAATATGCCAACGGAGAACTTGAAATCCAATTCAAACACCAGTTATCCGTAGATGGCCTCAAATATCACCAAAAGTACAAACTCACTTCTGCCACTATAGACCTGCCATTTCTTACCCTAAAAAAAGAGCCCTATTTCAACCAAGTGGACGAGTTACGCGGGAAAATACGACACAACTTCCAAAAGTTCCACAAGCTCGACGAAATCCGCCTCTGGACAGGCAAACACGAACAGGGCAACGACGTTTACGACTATGGAAAATTGGTTCTATTGGATTAGATATATAGGAAGTAGTTGGTAAAATCGATGCTGAAAAGTAGATTTTCATGGCTGCTTTCTCTAGTTGCATACCCTTGTAGTGTACAGTATGGTGGAATCCCACAAGATGGGTTGGAATTAGGCACGCTGGCTCAATTGCTCAACGTTGGCAGTGTCCTTCTCCAACACCTCGTTCAAATAGTTCAATCCTATCTGCTGCTTCATCAACACCTTGGACAACTTGTTGAAGATCTCCTGGGTGTTGACGTCGCTGTGGTCTCCGATGTTGTCGTCTCTGTCCTCGGCATTGAACGTCTTGATGCTATTGTCAAACTGGTAGTTCAAATCCTCTGCCCGCTCCTTGAGTGTGGCCAATCTGGCGAAAATGTCGTTCAATTTGCCGATAGGGCTGTTGGGATCGTTCAATTTTGAGTTCAAGAGCTCGAACTGCTTGGATATCTCCTCCTCTTCGGGCA
Organism: Suhomyces kunorum; assembly: GCA_030561465.1. NCBI lineage: Eukaryota > Fungi > Ascomycota > Pichiomycetes > Serinales > Debaryomycetaceae > Suhomyces > Suhomyces kunorum. The sequence continues at coordinate 149,611 of JAKTXF010000028.1, read as the reverse complement.
ACAATGGATATCCCTTCAACTTGAGAATCGCCAACACCGTTGCCAACCTGAGAAGACGTCTAGACAACTTGGTATGCTTGGCCTTGGCCCTCATTATTCTGGTGGTGTTGTCCAAATCATGTTTTGAAGTAAGGGTATTGGCCTTTTCATTGAGATCGTTCAACAACAATCTGGATTTGGCCACATGGTCCAATTGGGTCTCAATTCGCTGGGCGACCTCAGTGAAGGAGGTGATTTTGATTGGATAATGGAGAGCCGAGGGTCTCTTGTTCATGGCGCTTTCCCAGTCTTCGTGGGTCTCATTCTGCGGTCTGGGTTGGTTTATCAACACGCTGATCTCCTGGTCGGTGAATTTATTATAGAAGTGGGTGTTGAGGGCACATTTGGGCGAGCTTGGGTCCCATTGGTCCTTGATTTTGATCAATTGGTCGTTTATGGCAGGCTTGTAGGTATTATTGTTTGGTTGGGCAGTAGAAGCCTGGTTAATGTTGGCGTTGTTGGCGTTATTAAGGTTGGGGATGGAAATAGTGGAGGTTGGGGCTGCTGGTCGTGAACTGCTCCATCCAAAGGAAGGCTGGGCATTATTGGTGGTATTGGAGGCTCCAAACAATCCTGTAGACTGGCTTTGGCTTGGTTGGTTGAGTTGGTTGGTCTGGCTGGCCTGGTTGGGCTGATTTGAACCAAATAAACCACCAGATGCTGGCTGGGCGGAACCGCCAAAGAGGCCTCCAGATGCGGCTGGTTTATTGCCAAAAAGGCCACCAGAAGTGTTGCTGGCAGCAGCATTGTTGCTTCCAAAGAGTCCGCCTGTATTTGCCGTGGAAGGTGCTGCATTGTTGCTGCCAAAAAGGCCCCCTGAGGCTGGTGCTGCTGCTGGAGCAACTGGTTTGGCACCAAAAAGGCCACTTGTTGATGCAGTATTGGAAGCAGTGTTGCCGAATAGACCTCCTGAAGCAGCTCCAGTGGTTCCTGCAGGAGCTGCAGGCTTGTTTCCAAAAAGTCCTGCTCCAGTAGTGGTGTTAGCGTTGGTATTGGCGTTGTTTCCGAAGAGTCCTCCACCGAATTGGGAGGAATTTGCGGGAGTACTACCAAAACCAGATCCGGTATTGGCAGTTTTGTTTGCTCCAAAGCCTCCGAAGCCTCCTGCAGTGTTGGAATTGCTGGCGAAGCCGCTGGGGTTGTTATTGGTAATGGTGGCAGTATTGGATGATCCAAAGAGTCCTCCTCCAGTGGCAGATGCGTTGGAGTTGGCGGCATTATTTGTACCAAAAAGTCCTCCTGAGGTATTGTTATTGGAACCAAAGAGACCTCCAGCTCCACCAGACGTAGGATTATTGGTTTGTGGTTGATTGGAGGAAGCGGCACCAAAGCCAAAACCTGTTGAAGTGGCGGGTTTTGCCCCCAAAAAATTGGACGATTGGGTTCCGGATTGGCCAAACAAACCGCCTCCGGTGTTTCCTCCAGTCTGGAACATGATGCACGGGGATTGGGGGAGGATTGGAGGTGATGTTTGGGTTTGAAGAAAGTAGAGTTAAATTTTCGTGCATCATCAAGGGTCACGTGATCTGGGTGGTGGATATGGGGTTTTGGATGAAATTGGGGAAGGAAGATGGTAAGGGAAGCTTGGCTAGCAAAGTGGTTTGGAAACTTGGTGGTGACTTGAATATTTCTGAAATTTAGGCAGAATTTGGGCTAGAATTGACGGAGTTTTGGCTAATTGGCTGCGAAAATAGAATATGACTCGAGCTATAGCGACGATAACTAGACGGAACTCGGGCTAGAATGTCCATTAAGACCCCCCACGTGGCCGCGGTTTCCATTATTAGAGTTCCTGTGCTATACTATAATTTCCATGGGTTTTAAGGGATTTTTCACTAATATTTCAGAGTCCTTCTACCTGAAAAACAACGCCAGCCTACCTAAACAAGTTGTCCTAGTCGCGTAAATCCTGCGAAACGTGCAGGATGCCAGTATCTGCTGATTACGACGAAATTGGAATTTACCAGATAGCCAAAAGTGCCAATTGCACAGCTTCCTATCCTTCCCCCATTCCTACATCAGATGCCTAGTCTAGACGTGTATTAAGTACATACATTTCGGATGCTTCCAGGCCCTGGGGCCGTACCCAACGGGTGATGCAGAGACATGAGTCTATAGTGGGACGGAGCCAAAATTGGCGTCCCCGATTGCGTGTTTCGATTGTTGTGGCCAATTGCCTACTCCTTGGCTTCTCTGGCACGCAAAAACTCCCGGGCGTTGGCCTTGTCCTTGGAGGTTCCCTGGAATATGGGGCTCTCGTTCAAGTGGATCTGCTGCTCGACTCCGGGCACCTTCTTCTCGAACTTCAAGTTGGACAACATACAATTTCTGAATATGCTCTCGCTGCTGCGGCAGTGGCCCAATCTATGGTTCTCCTGCTCCAAGCACTCGTAGTGCAACTTGAACTCATCAAAGCAGTACTTATTTATGTCCTGCAACGCGGAAATTGCACACCGAGTAACACGACGTCCCTCTTTCAAGCATTCCAACGTTCCTCCGTTGTTTTGGTCCTTGCACAACATAAAGTCATCGTTGAAGTCCTTGCACTTGGATCCTATGTAGTAGGAAGCAGACAACAAAGGGGCGGAGGTGGCGCCTACTTCGTCGACTTCGGGGATATCTTTGGGAAGGGTGTTGTTGTCGACATTTTGCCACAGATGTCTGCCGGTGAAGAGGTCTCCTAAAACCATTTTGAAGGGGAGGTAAGGAAGCGCTTTAGTTAAAAAGGACTTTTCAATGCGTAATTTGTCGATGTTTGGTTGGTGCTGAGAATTACGCGTGCGGAAGGAAGGGAAATTGGGGGAGGTGAAATAGAGGGAAAGAGTTAGATTTTGGGCGTGAGAAGGGGTGGGGTTGGGTGCTGAAGGATGGGATAGGGTGTTGGTGGAGTTTGGGGAGGAAAGGAGGTGAAATAGGGGTGTTGCAGGAGACGGAAGAATGAGTGTGTGCACGTGATTTATAATCACGTGACTAGTAGGTTAGAGGGTTCTACAAGCACGATAAAGGGAATTCAGTGAGAGTTAACGCGTGATGGGGTATATGGGATCGTATTCATTGTTGTTTAGTGACTGACTTCAATTTAATTTTCTGTAAAATGTATTTTTCTGGAATTTTAGAAATGTTCTTTAATAAGTATATATTCCATTTATATTCACGACCATAGGTCAATTCACCCATTAAGTGGTAAATGCAGTGAATAAGAGCTTAGAAAGAACTACGGCATCGTGTCAAACCTCTGCTGGACTATTACATTGGGTTTTGGGGCCATGGAAATTGGAACTATATGCAGGCCATAAATACTATACAGGGATGATGATACCAGAAAATCTGGTGGACAGGACAGTCAGCCTGTGACGATAATGCGGTACTAGGAGGTCAGTTACCCCAAAAAGAACAAGCAATGGGTCTCTATTGCTGAAAATTTGCAATTAAAATCGCCCCAATCTGACCCAATTTGAAGACGTGGGAATCCACACAGAAAATCCCTAAATGCAATGATTCGAACTGATTCTATGCCATGTATAGTCTTCTAGCCATACATGGACCGTGGTACTGCTGGAAAACGAGTTCCACAAACGACATTCTCAATCTATTTGGACCGTTTCTTCAATGCAATGAGAATCTCCTTCTCGCTGCCCATGATCTTGTACACGTTGAGCACCAACAACGCCAACTCCGAGGTTTCAGCCGAGTTCTTGTCCTTGATGATGCGCACAATGCTCTCGAGATAACTCTTGAATTCCAACTTCAAAGAAGCGATTTTGCAGGTGAGATAGCTTCGGGTAAATTCGCTGGTCAATTCCACCCCCAATTTATCTCTGGCGGTGTCTGGGGATTGGAGGTATGCAAACAAGTTGGAAATCGACAAGTAGAGCCCGGTCAACGTGCGCAATTTGGTGATCTTCTCGGGAATGGTGTGGTCATCTGCCAGTAGCGTGAGTTCGAAGCTGGTTGTTTGGTCGTTCAAGAGCACGTTGAGCTTGGCAAGCGTCTTTATGAAGATCAACGCCTCTCGTTTGTGGAGACTGTCAGAAATGGCAGAACTGGAGAGTTCCAATTTGGAAGCATGTCCCACCAAATCGAGCCGGAATGCCTTGAGATCGGAGGAAATGGAGTCGAGCAAGTCCACACCACTATTAATGGAGTTTCCAAGACGTATAAAATCATCGTAGTCGCTGTTTACCAAGTCTAGAAGCGTCTGGTTGAGATCTTTGGAAAGGGTTGCAAGGTCCTTGATGAGGACATCAATGGCGGTGTAACGGTGGAATTTGTATAAGAAGTCATCGATGTTGGCCTGGTCGAACGATTTGAAGTCGGTTCTGTTGATGGAAACGGGATAGGGGAAGGATTCGTCCATGTTGAAGGATTCGGTAGAGGTAGGTGGCATAGTTGGGTTTGGATTGCAGGTTGAGAAGGAGGTAGAGGGAGAAGTGCAGGTTGTAAGGTGAAAGTGCGGGTTAGTGTGAAGTGTATAGCCATCAGAAGGAAGTATCTTTCGCTGATGATGAACAGGGATACAGATGAACTGCTAAGATGAACTGCTAAACAGACTGCTAATAATTGGGAATGTAATGGCAATTGTGGTACAGTATTTCCAAGGCGAAACTCGCACTCAAAACAGGTTAAAATCGTATGCAACAACCCTTCATTTTCACCAAAGTTGTCCTTACTGCCCATATTGCCCCCATCTACGTGAATACATGTCACACGATTCTCTAAGAAATTAGTTACCTGTATTATTACTTGCTGGACTCAAGTGAAACCGTTCTTGCAATTGAAAAAACCCTACTTTCTTGATAATCTGTGAGACACCCATAAATGACTCGAACAATCGTTAATTTCGCAATCGAAGGATAACAACTACATCGTTCAGGTGGAATATTGTCGCAAATGCAAAGTAAAACTGTGCTTCACTAAATAGAAATCTCGCATGGTGAAAGACTGAATATCGCAACATCTGCGATGTTATAATTCAAAACAACTAGCGATATTTTCTAAATATAATCGAGTACACTTTTGAATGCGGACGACTCAATCCCTCCTTCGAAACGTCTAATATTTGAAGTTTTTGAGTAACACTTTGGCGCTTGTTGCGACTTTGTACGAACCATACTGCGATTGAGAAGCTGATCAAAGGCCAAACAAGTAAGCACACACGCATTTCTCTCGGTTGAGAACAAAATGCGACATAATGTAGATTGAGGACTAATGTAAATTGAAGCGCCTATTTCAATATCTGGTGGATGCCAATTACACCGTTTGTTAGAATTACAAAGACGATATCTATTGATTTCCCCAATATTAATTAATCCCAAATTACACAGGATCTTCATTCGTTATGTGCGTGCCAATACTCCGTAAAAACTGAACGGCTGCCAGATCAAGACGATGATATGGCCTGGTACTCCAGCATTAAGTGGGAAAAAGAAGACGCTGAATATCGTGGAAATCAAGAATTAAATATTTTATATAAAAGCCCTACTGAAAAGTCAAATTATTTTATGTAATTTATTCTATATAAATCCTTTCACCACTGAAGATATCAGGTTAAGATATCAAGCGAGCTCTGGCCATACCACACCCTAGGACAGGAGTTTTCTGGTTAAGATGGTGCCACTGATCCAAACTACACAGGAATATTTGTCACGTGACACAAATGCGACGTGATCTATCCCCTTTCAGCAATGCTACCGCCCTGTCGCGATTACGAAGTATCCGCCACTTCGCATGCCCTGCCAGGCCCGACGGTGCTAAACATGCAGGGAAGTATAAGAGAGGCCCCACATAATAGGAGGCAGTCACAAATAGACGTACATTGATAGACCGGGCCCAATGCGGCCAGGGACGCACCATGCACCTGTGTCATGCACCATGCACCATGCACCATGCATTACGCACCTGAGGTGGGGGATAAATGTAACCGTTGCATCTTGGCTTTAAACCGGCGCAATATCTGATAGCCGAGATTTGAGGGCAGGAATGGCGGGCGGGTGCTGACAGCAAGTGGCTGAAAGTGCCTGGTTGGTGCAACATTCCCCGGGGTTTGACTGAGCGAGAGGTAGGGGACCTGAAGCTGACTACAGCGAATGGCACTGCGTTGCAATATTTCCTATGCAAGATGGCTGCGTGCATACGCGTGCAGCGACAGCGGTGCAGATGCGGATAGATGGTAATTACAGTGGCGGAGGGGGAGCGAGGGGAGCCAACCACAACCGGGTTTTGCGCGGGAACCGCTGGATGGTGACGCCTTTGACAAAGGGCACTAAAGACGACGCAAGTTGTCGTGGACAGTAGCTCGCATTCCCTCCGGTGCTATGGCTAGGGAGGTTGTGTCCCCTGTACCTGATGGGGTCGAGTCATAATACCTCTCCTGTACACAGGCCCATGCCCGCCACCTGCAGCTCCCTGCAGCAGGCTGCGGCTGGGTGCATTGTGCGGGTTGTCGAGCGCATGCGGCCGCGCCACAAGATCAATTGCGATTGTTGCTGCAGGTGGTCAATGCCAGATGTCTAGGGAAATTGACATGGAAACAACGCCGCCTAATTCTGTGGGAGGATACATGGTAGGGTTTCGATTCTGACAGAAGAGAAGAAGAGGAAGAAGAGAAGAAAAAGAAGTCTAAGTAGTAACCAATGGTAGTACTGTAGTGGAAGAGGAAAACCCTTACTGCAATGCTCTACTATAGCCGTTACATAGAGCCCCTGCCGGGCTATGCGAGTCCCGCTTACTTGCATTCCTCCCGTTACGAGCCCACACTCTCTCCCAACAATACACATCAAACTAGTGCACCTCCACGGTTTAGGCAAGAATAACAGTCTTTGTGTAGCTGGTTCTAGAAATTAGCGCCGTCGTAAAGATACCACGATGGGCAGCTAACAATGGCGCTGCTTCCGCCAGACCCATGGTAATGATGCCAGTAAGGCGGGCCTGTACTGCGGAACTGACGAGGAATGTTGCCGGCCAGCAACATAATTCTATGCTTACCTATACTGCAATATCTTGGGGGGTCCCCCACCCAGGACCCTCCCTGGTGTATCGTGTCCCCCACACCCCCACGCCCCCACGCCTCGTGCCTGCCAGGGTTGCGTCCTAGTGCAGGTGCTAGTGCAGCATACGCGGACGCACGAACCGGACGCAAAGTGGAGCTTTTTTGATTCACCAAGCACGCATTCGCTGGGTTTCCTCCCAAGGGGAAATGCGAAATGTGAAATGCATCCATGCACACGGTGCTAATTGGTATGTCCCCTCAGCACAGGCAGATCCGCGCACAATACAATCCAGACACACGCATACATCCATCTAATTCGGGCATTTCGAATCCCGTAAAGGTCCAGAATAGCGAGTTCTGGTCTCTGCCATTGCACTGCTGGACCGCCACCACCACAATAATCACGAATGGAGGACTCCCATTGGTGTAAATCAACTGTTTCTGTGGTTTGCGGAATGGTTGCGAAATGCGACATGCGACACTATGCTCTTGTGCGACATTCTAGTACCCAACCCTTCCTTCTCCTGCTATTTTCTCATTTATCCTCCTCCCTCCACGCGTCCGGGTTCCGGAATGCCCCCGGAATATCTGCCACGTCTTTCTGGTGCCACGATGCTTTGGGCCTTTTCGGAGCGTTTGTCTGACTCAATGCGGATAAAAGAGGTGAAATACATGTCTCTACCGCGATTTCCCCCATTGTTGGCTCTACCATCGCCAAAGGTCCCTCCGCTGGGGTATTTGTTGAAAAAGGTCAATCCAGGAGTCCACTCCCGAAAGACGAGTTTAATCCCAAAGCAGCAGTGGCGGCGTGTTGGTAATTTTTCCCCTTTGGTACCTCAGGGAATGCTCCAACAATCAACCATCGCCAAAGTGCACCTGCCGCAGCCCCTATGATATTTTCTTTGGTTGTTTGTTAGGCCACAGATCATCAGCGAAGTGTGGATTGAGTCCTAGTGCTATTGTTGGCACCGGGTTCTTTCCCTGGTTATTATCACGGAACACAAAGAACCCGACTGCATATGCACAGAGGCTCAGCACTTTGCGCGGTAGTAAACCTGGCGATGCCAACAATGTCCCAGTGCAGAAAATACCAGTTACGTTTGTTAGGATTTTTCCCCGTGGATACTACTTCAGGGGAAATTAGAAAATTTCCCGGCAATTTTCCGTCTATTTGCTGGGGGCATCTACCTGGGTTGGATTCTCTGTCCCGGTACCACGGGGACGGTGGAGTCGACCTGTCATGTTTCGTGTATGGAGAATCTTGCACATGCATTGTGTGAGCCATTGAGCAGCAGGTGGTGCAGCATGCAGCGACTCGGAAGCCGAGCTGGAACAGGAGGGTTCCGTCTATTTCTGAATATTGACGTGAGCCCATACTGCAATACTGTAGAGACTACTGTCATAATTTCAATCCGAATTATGCCATATTCGGTAGTTTTTCCCCGACATTTTCCAGAGGCTTGCTTGCAAACAAAGTTCACCGATCTCTGCCTAGCAGCACAATAGCCCGTCAACGGGGCCAGCTCCATCGCCTATGCCCTAGATCGTCTTTGGTGGGGGTTTGAGGTTGGAAGCATCCAACCTGCAAACCAGTTCTTTCGGTCGCCCTTGCGTTCCGAGGGCTGCAGGCCATGCACGCTGCTGCACGCCTGCGGCCTGCACCATGCACACCAATGGCGGAGGATCTCCATGTGACTTTTTCCCTCTCCCGAAGCGTCTCTTTCTGTACAACGGCCTATCCTGGAATTGCTCCCAAACCTTAAATCCGCCAAACCTTATCGGGCAAGGGTCAGATCCTACCGTTGCACCTTCCGTAAACACTATAGGTAATCGAGCAGGCATTCCGTAAAACACTAACTAGATGCCCCGGTGACGATGCTGCCCTACATACAACATCATCTGCTTGACGTCACACCGTCAGGCCTTCCACTTGCGGATATGCACTCCTCCAGGCGTTTTCCCGGATTCTCGCCGCAGCTTACGCACCTGCTGCACTGTCATGCATGTTTCGGCAACGTGCCACGGGAGTGGAGGTTGATGTAAATCCTGGCCTGGCGGAATTGCCTACGCGCAATCCCATCGCAATCGCCAACGTATGCGCAAACGCAAAGGGTTCACAATGACAATCGATTCTTCACATGCCCTTCGCTGCAAAATATAAGATGGATCTCTGCCATGGTTGCATTGCAAATAGGCTTCGCCATGGGGCTAATTCCGCCGTACTTCTGCTCTGTTTCCCTTGGGTCCAAGCCTGGTTTAACCATGGGGTCTTTTGTGTGCCAAATCACGTCATTTTCCCGATTTTTCACTTCTTTTTGCCAACTCAACTATCCATGTTATCGCTTTGGCCCGCCTGGGGAATGCGTATTCCACGACGTAACTACTGCCCCGCCGTTCGATCCATGCCAGATGGAGATATTAAGGCCAGGGCATACGAAAAAAAAAAACTCATACTTCAATATTGACATCAATTCCCGGACAGGTCCATGCAGGTGGTTGTGCCATCCATCGCGTCGGAGGGAATATACTGCATCGGGAAACCGGGCCCCACATGGGTTTTTATCGTGCTATCGAACTATAATTGGGTATTGTTGGCGAGAAATATCCTTCGCTTGCAATTAACACGGTTTAGTCAGGCACAGAGGGGTGCTGCCCGTGGTGGGCAGCATCCAGCTGGAATTAGGATGAGTACACGATAATATTGAGAATTATAGGCAATTTAGCGAGATTCTAGGTAATTAATTTCGGAGAAATCACCAATTCCATCAAATACTCTCGTACTCGTCTTCACTAGCACTAGCTGACTTTTCCTGGTTGCGCTGCGTCGGGCTAGACATGCTCCCCCAATTCGCCCTATTGTCTTTCGCTGTAGTGAACCTGTTCACAATAGACTTCCTGTTTGAATGGAACAACTGCAAAAGGCGGTACCTAAACGGAAAATGCTCACCGCAGAAAACCTACTGTAGAAGCGCAAACGGAAACGGAGATACCAATGATCATGGAATTATTTTCATCTATTTGTTCGCTCAGTGTGGTTGCAACTCGCAATTGGGGACCAGGAAAATGTCTGGATGGTTTTGGCGGATTTATTGTTGAATTAGGCTAGAGGATAGTTGGAGAGAAGCGATTTCGGAGAGAATGGGTTTCTCGACGAGAACAAGATGGTGTCATTATGGAGTCCCGGGAGATGTAGGAGCAGCGTCAAAAGGGATTTTGTGAGTATCAACCGTGATATTTGATAAGTTGGAAGTTGTAGTGGTAGTAGAGGTGTCATATCCCGTTAATAGGGGTGCACCAGTACGGTAACCGAAGGGGGCAGTGGACCTTGCCGTCTGAATCTGGTTACGAGCCTCGCCCCAACTTGCCCACTCACAGGTGCTCACCCCCGGCCAAAAAATACCACACAGAAAATACCGCCCAATGCGGCAGGTAATTCCAAGTTTCAAGATAGACTTTGGCTTGCACCCAATATTTTTTCCCATGCGCGAGGGGTATGTACGTTGCACTACTCCATCCTGCCGCCGCCCGCAAAAAAAAACAGGAACACTGGCACAATATCATCATCTATTGTGCAGCTCCAGTACCTACCGGTAGTTATTTTCTGGTCCGGTATTTTTCTTCCCTCTGCCTCTAGTTGATTCAAATCCTGGCTAACCTTAGCCCGCCATTGTTGCCTATTGTATTTTTCCATCACTATAATTGAGGTGAACACCTTGCATACAGCCCCGCACTCCAGTGTTCAATTCATCACTAATGCGTCTTTTTCGGGGTCGTTATCTGCACTAGTCACATGGACTCCTCCATTCATCCCAGTATATATACCTGTAATGCCCGAGGTTTTCCTCCAGTTTTTCTACTATTGTCGGTTCAATCTTCTCTTTCCATTATTGACACGGCTAGTTCAATCATGTCTACTGCAGTCTATTATACCAACCATAATATGCCTGTTGAAGATGTCCACTCCAAGCACACTCTTCCTTCGTTATCGCAAATAATGCCCATCGGCCAACAACAACAACAACAACAATACACTCACGATGCTACCTTGGCCGCGGCCCAGGCCGTGGCCGCTCTGCCCCACCAGGTCTCCTCGTCCTCGGGACAACTCTCGCCAACCTTCGTCAACTCCAACTTGGTGCCCACGCCCAACATGCCGATGTTTGACCAGAAAATGGTGTACCAAACGACGCAACAGTTGCACCATCCCTCGCCTGATGTGTTCTCGCAATCGTCGCACCCTTCTACTGCCCATACCACGCCTGCTTCGTCCTTTAGTGGCGGTCTGAGCGGCTATCATGGCAACATAATAGGCAACGGTACGACGGTTCATCAAAACGGAGCAGGCATGACGGCGGCAGGAGGCAACGTGCCTGTGGGAGAAAAGTGCGTCTGCAAGTCCAATGCCAACCGCATTCCCCGCCCGCGCAATGCGTTCATTCTCTTCCGCCAGAAGTACCACCAGTCGGTGTTGGACGAGGGAAGTGTGATTCGTACCAATCCCGAGGTTTCGCGCGAATTGGGAAGACGTTGGAGAGCGCTTTCTGCCGAGGAAAAGGACTACTGGAACAACTTGGCCGAGGAAGAGAAGAAGAACCACGCAAAGAAGTACCCCGGATATCGCTACACCCCCCGTAGAAACGGCAAGAACAAGAACTGCATGGCGTGCCGCAACAAGGCGTTGCGGCAACAACAGGTGCTGGTGCACAACCGACAGATGATGCAGATGCAGCAGGAGCAGTACCAGCAGTACATGCAGATGCAGCAGCCTGCAGCAGTAGCAGCAGCAGCAGCAGCTCCACCACCAGTGCAGCAGACGCCGCAGGTGCAGGCAGCACCTCACCAACAGTTCGCTTCCGGCAATCTCATGGGCCAAAACCCCCAAAACCAACAGTTTCTCATTGCATCCAACTTCCAGCAGCCCGCGGCTCAGGTGCCTCCTCCTCCTCCCGGGGCCCCCACCTTCCAGTTCCTGTTCAACAACGACTTTTCCGGACAAAATTCCGCCATCAACAACCAGGACAAGCTCCTGCCGTTGTCCAGCGTGCCCTACCACTCGCACATGCAACTCCAACAACCTGCTGGATCAGGTGCCGCCTCCTCGCATAATAATACCCCCAATCCCCATGGGCCAGCCAACGATTTCATGATGAACGGAGCGCCGGGAAACCCGCAGTTTGTGATTGCCTACGACCAGGCGGCTGCTCCCCACCATCAGCAGCGGTTCAACTCATTGCCGACTCCGGTGAACGGGGCTAATGGGTACAGCTTTGATGGGTTCAGCCAACAATAATTTCAGTTCGATTAATATTTGTGTATAATGTAATACTTGGGAGGCATTGTGACGAGTGTAGATTTTGAGAAGCATACTGGATGGTTGAAAGAATTGAGATGATTATGGAATGGCTAGAAAATTACGAGATCGACTAGTGAAATCGAGAAGTGAAGCAGTTTCACCGGGAGAATTATGAAACCGAGTCATTTAAGAACATTAGAGAAGATCGAGAAGTGAAGCAGTTGTATCGAGAAAATTATGTAACCGACTAATCTAACAAGATTGACTCGAGAAAATTAAGTAGAGAAGCGGTTGCATTATACCGAGATTATGCCCCAGTATTCAAACACACTTGTCTGGTTGCATAGATCCATAATTAACAATTCACACTTCACTAAATCGTAAAATCTCGGTCAAATGTCGGAAGCCGCCGCTATCTGATCCCCACTATGTGTGATCTCGTCGCTGTCGCAGACGATTTGCAACAGATCTGGATTCGCCACAGCATTTGTCCGTCAAATTTGACATCTCAATGCTTCGGTCAAATGCATCAATGGTTCTGGAAACGCATCAATACCAGTCAAACGCACCAATGCCCAATTAGAGCAACTAACACCTTGTTACAGCAACTTCCCTGTTTGAGCAACGAACTTGAGGTGCATTGTGTGCTGCATACGAGAATTTGCCCGCAAGTAGATGCACGCGGTGCATCTAGAGGAGAAGCGTCACCTCTGCAGAAACCGGTGATGTATTATCCTCCCTGCCGCCATTATCGCGGACTGCGTGGAACCGCATTAAGCGTATTATCTCCTGTGCATGGATGTACTGTACCGAGGGTATCTTGGGGACCGGGATAATGGACGGAGGTCTGGCGGTCCCGAGGCACCTGACAGCGGCATAGGATCAGCTCAAGTGGGAGGCTTCCCCGTTCCTGTTCCTCGGGTGTGGCATTTCCCTGACCACCGATGCGTGCATGTTGCAGCAGTGCACTGCGGCTCCCGCAGACGGCTGCGTCATTTGCGCCAGCTGCGTCTGTGGGTGCAACCCCTCCGGGGCCATTCCACCGCTCGATGCAGGGCTGCCGTTGGTCCAGGCACAGCGTGACGGAGCGGCCCCGGTGTTGCTGCCCATTGGACCGTTCACTGCCCCCCACCCGGGGTCTGGTACAGTAAGAGTACATTTAGCCGCCCCAGTTGCGCCGCCACTGCAGATTTTTTTTTCGCAGTGGCTCATGCAGAAACCGGACATAACCATCATGCATCGCAGAGGTGCAGAGTACCTTAGACGACGGATGCGGCAGGTTACGAGCACCGTACACATTTCCCATTTTCCTCCACCATTGCCAAATCCACTACCGTGCGTCCTGCATGAACCAGGCTGTTGAAAATAATTCCAAAGACTAGCGGCCCCGATCCTTCCACTGACAACCTCACCGTTTCTGTATGCATCGGGGGGCCTGCGCTTTCCCGAAGCACGTTATTTTCTATGAATGCGTTTGAACGCTGCTTTTATTCGGAGCTGTGCCCCCAATCCGGAAACTGCACCGTGTTGGGATTGACACCATGTTGCACCTGTCTGGATGTTCCCTGATACCTTGTTCCCCTGGCATTGGCCCCTGCCGCAGATGGTTGCAATGACTATGAGGGGACTTCGTATGGCGAGAACTACGGTGGAAAAGCCCCGTTACCTTGTGGCCCCTACCAATTGTCCAGGGCAGGGCCTGCATGCACCCTACCCAATCGGGCCAGGTTCTATTATCGTCCAAGCCCAATTCCTCTGCCGGATTAGGAAGGACGGCTAAGGCATTGACGACGCAACCGGAGGGGCAGAAACGGTATGGAACAATGTGCCATGCAAGGTGCGTTTACAGGGACGCAGATATGTGCGCCCTCTGCATAGACGTATGCGCCATGCGCGCACCCATGTGCCATGCGCGCACCCATGTGCCATGCGCACAGACTTATGCAATATGCGCCTCTCGCAGGGACTCAGACACATGCGCCTCTGGCCTGTTCTCCATTGGGATTTGCTGAATTCTGGAGCATATGCCAATTCGGGCGGGGCTCCTAATACCAAGACCTGAGATCCCTCATTCCCGGTTACGATTGTGTCGGCAAGGACACGCCTGAATGTCAGATCCTGCCGCCGCCAAAAAATGTGATATTTTCACCTTGAACTAGACCGTTAGTCCTGCAAATTGCAAAAACCCACAGTGATTTGGTGGAACTTTGACTGAAGGTTTGCCACTGTCTGCAAATTGATTGATTTTCTGTAGAAGTACAACAGGAAGAGGAGAACTCTCCTGCAGGCTCCAGACAGATAAAAGCCGCATCATGCAGACGCTGTGTCGTATCGGCGAGGTACATACGGACACAGTTGCACTGCGAAACGAACTGAAATTGGCGTGCAAGGGAGAAATGAAAAAGGGAGTGACGGGCCAGGGAGGGGAAGCACTAGCGAGGAGAGATAAAAAGCATGAGACAGCAAAGCGAATTTGACCAGGTACGTAGGTGTCTGTCAGGTAACCGAAGTTCGTAAAAGGGTCAATTATACGGACAGGATTGTGTCAATGCATGCGTCAATTCAGACTCTGATGCATCATCATACAGACATGGTAATGCTGACATGTATCAATGCAAGTATAGTGATGCAGCTTGTATCAATACTGATGGTTGATGCAGACAACGTACCAATCTTCATTCGCGGCAGAAACCGCCACTACACAAGCTTCGCAGACACAGACATTTGTGCGAACGTTGCATACGCAGGTGCAGACAGGTGCAGACAGGGGCAGACATATTTTACGCACCAAACTACAGATAGCGCATCCCGGGGTAATGCGAGGATAATACTATATCGAATGTTTCACTTCATCTCGCATGAGTTGGAGTTATGATTATGTCTGGCATTGCCCAGTTTCACTACCAACAGTGACTCTGTCGGTAGGGACAGGATGGTAATAAAGTGTGGAGATTATTGGAGTCAGATTGAGTTTATTGCCACTCAATTTGAGAAGGATGGGGTCGCACGAGTGAGAGGTTTAGAGATTTGCATCAATGGTGAGATGTTTGTAGAAGCGCTTCAGTTAGTGAATGTAGGAATGCATCAGTTAATGAGAAATTGTGTGCAACAGCTAGTGAGATATTGTGTGAATGCACTAGCTGGTGAGATATTGTATGAATGCATCGGTTACGAAGAGGGTTCCGATTCTGCATCACAACGTGCAGATTACAGTGTATTACTTATTGAGAAGCATGTCTAATTCTGTATCAACTACTCAAAAGTTGGCTAATTCTGAATCAAGAAGTCTACTTCTGCATCACTAAGGACAGTTTTCTTATCTTCATTTACTCAGATGTCACTCTAATTCTGTATCAAATACTGATACCACAATATTCCTTTGAGGAGACAGTCTTTCTACTTCTGCACTAAATGAGACATTTGTCTACTGCATTATAGATGATTGACTACTTCTGCATCACTTACTATGAGTTACGCCAGAAATGCGTAATCAAATGAGACACTGTCCTAATTGAGTCTATTTATAATTTATCCCAGAGATGTTAACGAATTCTGCATCAATGAGAAGTTTACCAGGTCTAAATCACCGAGAAAATAACCAATTCTAAATTACCCATATGTTATCCAGTTCTGCACCACAGTACACTTAATTTATTTTTACAAACAATTTCCTCTAATGCCTAATTTCCTCTAGTTGGTGCAGTTGTCAGATTCTACATCATATAATAGGTCTGTCCGATCCTACTTCTACATCAACTTATCCACTTGCTTCTTCTATCCCCAGTCAAATCTCTTTTTTCCGTTACTACATCCTGCCTTATCCTGTCCATTATGCTTGACCTATACTTCGCCATCTGGTTCTACCAGTCGTTCTATAAGGCGATCAGAGTCGGGATTGAGCGAGTCGAATCAGCGCTTTCTTTTGTAGCTGACCAAAACTTTTGAAGAACTAGAAGCAACGCAAATCCCGTCATCTCAGCCCGTTTTGTTATGATTTTTTTTGTTTCTTCTCCTTTTCAAAAGAGGTAGAAAGAGAGAATATCGTTTGGAGTACTAAACTTAAAATTCTTTTCACCCTGCGCTTTTCAGATCATACTCCATGATATGTGGATTCTTATAAACTCATCCTGTTGAAACGAATATGCAATTTCCATTTTATCGCTATGTGACCATATTCCAGCTCCAATAATTAATTTAGAAGTCCTCGCCCAAACTGTCGATAGTCACAACCTCTCCAGGCTTGAATGGAGGCAATCCCAAGTATGGACAGCCATCACATCTGAAGGCATCTCCCAAGGCACAGGAGCCACATCCGCCTTTCTTTCCTTCCACAGTGAAGTCGATCTCGGCCAACTCCTCGTCTCTGAACTGAATCTTTTGCTTGAGTCTTTCTTCGATTTTCATGGCCTCCAACGTAGCATTCTGCACCGTCTGGCCCAAAATTGAGTCCTGGAGACTTCTCTGGTTGGCCTCTTCTTGCTCCTCGATCTCCTTCAAGCCACATGTACAATCCTTGCATGCCTTTCTTCTTCTTTTGCCGTTGGGCAACTCACACTTCTTGGGAATGATCAAGTTGGTGGAGTTGGAGTTCTGGATGAGGTCGTCCTCGTTGATCACGCCTGCGTTGAACGTCTCGTAGTCGTAGTCGTTGTCACAGTCGTCCTCGTCCTCGTTGTTGGAATCACTGAAATACGCCAATTTGGTCTCGTCCAACTTTCTCTTCATCGATATGTCGGTTTCGTCATCGGTGTTGGGCGACGAGGTGTCGGTCAAGCCCACGGGGCTACTGGTGAGCTTTTTGAACACGGGGAGCTTCTTCATCCCTGCAGAGGCGGACTTCTTCTTGAGTGTGACGGTCTCCACGGGCTTTGGCTTGATCCACGTCTTGTCGTCTTCTACCACGAACCCGGTCATCAACGCATCAAGATTCTGGTCCTCGGGCAAGTCGCCGCTACACACGCCGTCGTCGGCCAACGTGTCATGGATCAACTTCATCATCAGCACGGGAATCGCCTTATCGGGGTTGGGATTGATGTACACAACCTTGTTGTAGGCATTTTTGTCGAGTTCCACCGCTCCTTTGGTGACTCTGTCGATGATTTGCTGTTCGATCACGGCACCGGGGACGGCGAGCCGCTGTTTGGCGTGCTCCACGATGTCGGGGTCGGTGACCACGGTGGGATGTAAAAGGAGAAGGATTCTCATGTGAAAACGGGGAAAACTAGGGGGGTCAGCAGGGGTATTTATAGTGCGAAGGGGGGTGTTTTGGGGAGGGGGTGCAGTGTCTGGTGTCTGGAGATAAAATGTCTGATGGGTTGTGTAGTTGGAGAAGGGAAAAGACACTTAAGTAGAATGAAAGTGTTGCAAATAGGTCTGAGGTTATCAGATGATTACAAATTTTTTGCTTGTTGAGCGGCGTGTGTGCAGGAGGATTCATCTAATTATGACTAAGTAAGTTAGCCTCATGTCACGTGATATTACCGCTCCGATAACGGCCTGCAAACCCCGGCTTACTTTGCAGAGGCCCCATTGGCTAGAGAAGAATTATGGAGGCAATGACGTCGCCACAGCGAAGAAAGGCGGGGTTTATCGGGTTCGGATTGTCAGCCAATGGAGGGAGGGCGATTATGAGCGCCAGAAACGGCAAGAAAATGCGGGAAATTAGGTTGAGGTACGGTTTTGCCGAAAAGAGATAGCGAAAGCGAGATGGAAGATAGGTGATGTGAACATTGAGGGAGATCTCAAGGAAGATATTGAGGGAAAGAGGGAGGGAAAAGGGAGTGATATGAAGGGTGATGGAGTAGGATGTTAGTGGAGGTGAATTTTTGATGTTATTAGGTTGTAGGTGATTTTTCATGGAATTTTTCAATGTGCTTATGAGTTCTTGATTACCATATTCATTCATTTACCTACTTAGTTCGTTTGGAAACGGAATGTGGGGATCCGGCTGTAAGCGAGCAGGAAGGGTCCTAGCTGTTCGGCCAGCATAGCTAGCGAGGTGAATATATATTGTTGTGAAAACATAGCTTAAGGTAATAACCTGACTGAAAAATTAATCAAGTGGTCCATTCTTCTGGGATTCAGACTTTCATTTGAAGGGTGCAGGCAGATAGCTACCGTAACCTGCTTGCAGTCGTGATGTTACTTCCAATAAATTATAATGTCTACATTTTCCTTTCTTCGAAAAGATGAAAATTTAGGCATTCATGATGCAGTGAAAAACGACCATATAATGATATCTGGATGGTCTCTATTTCTCACAATACCCTCGGGAATCATGCACTGTCATTTCCAGTTTTTTCCAGTTCCCTATTGGACCAAGTTTTGCAACTGGCAATGGATATTCGGATCTTTTCGAATTTTCATCTGCACTTTCAGTATCTCAAGGAACTTCAACTGATGAATTTTTTAGGTTCCACCATTTTCTCCAGACCATCATCTTCGAAAATTATTGCCCGACATGAATGAACCGAACAGGTTGCATAGGGATTACATTTTAGATTTAATGTTGCATTTAGAGCATACATCCAGGGTTTTCTGGAGAAAAGAACCTTGAAAGATGAACAGGGATAGCCGGCCAGGGATTTCCAGTCTCCAAAACTTTTACTTGACCATAGATCCTGACCATTAATCTGGTATTCCAATTCCTGTTTTTCTCAATTGTCAGCAATAATAAAATTGACCTCTGCTCTGGCTTCCTAATTCTGCCAAACATATGCAGATGGGAGCATAACCGGTGGCCCATTTAGTGCTCGGGATTGTAGCCGAATAATTTGAGGGCTTGAACAGAGTTCAGCGAATATAATAAGTGTTTATCAAAGTTCAGCGAATATTTTGGGAGTCTTATCAGAGGTCGGTGAATATTATGTGAGCTTCTTCAGATTTCATCCAAATATTATGACATCTCCCATCAGACTTCAGCGTATAATATGGCAGTCTATTTCAGCAGAAAATTAGAAGACCTCTAATACGAAACCTGTTTCGTCTACATAACCACTGCCAATTCCCTGATTCACCCGAAAACCTTTCGAAAATCGTAGACAGAGCCTTCATTCTGATGCCAAGGTTGCAGTTGTTCCATTTTCCGGAAACAGAACAGCATTCAAGTAACTCTTCCCAGTGACATCATCCAAATCGAAGTGTCGAGATGAAAGCTAAATGGTAATTTCTCTGTAGTGAAAACCGCTTTCTCTGTAAATGCAATATTTCAAACCCCGAACCTACTAATCAGCACCCAGTCGTGTTCCACTCTATTCCACTCAATTCCACTTCGTCTCAACTCTATTCCACTCGCGCTTAACTCTATCCTGCGAAGACTAAAATGTCAATTTCTATTCCAACAAGGAAGCCCTTTCCTAGCCAATCTAATCTCACTATTGTGACCCGTCAGTTGTCGCCCAGCTGCCAAGGGATACTTTCCTAACTATAGGGTTTGTTCCCCGAGTCGACTGCCCAATCCTAGAACTAGGTATTGTGGCTTTCCGTCAAAATTGGCTCCAAAAACTCAGAAAAAGCCGACCCTTCGGGCCACAAGACGGCTTTAGTGGCAGAGCCAATGCTCTCTGGGCTTTGAGGTGCATTTCCAGCCATTTAGAGTTATGGTTTGGCCATTGGGTATTGGCATGTGTGATTGTTGGATTTTCCGTTTCAGCAGTTTGATATTGTCGGTAGTTTAATTTAGAAGGTGTTTCGGTAGTTTAATTTGGAAGAATATGTTTTCGGTAGTTTAATGAGAGGAAGCAGATGTCGTAGTTTAATTGAGAGGAAGCAACGTCATAATTGTTGGTAGTTTAATTGAGAAAACATGTCATTTGTCCAATTGTCGTAGTTTCATGTGGGAGGAAGCATCATAATTATTGTAGTCTAATTTGGAGAGAACCCTGTCAATTGTCGTAGTTTAATGTGCCAATTGTCGAGTAACACCCATCATGGATTTCCAGAAAACACAAGTATCCACTACATTTGAATCCACTACCATGCACCGACGACCCTTTCGCCTGCACCAAAACAATACCCGGCTCCAGCATTTTGGCATATTTTATTTTTGACCCGAATTGTTCAAACTTCCTCGTATTGTTCGGGTACGAGATATTATCCGGTCCGGACATGCTTGGTTTTGACCCCGTTTAAGTGGCAGAAACGAGTTAATTCCACCGTCAAAAACCCTTCTTTCCCCTGGCCACTTCCGCCAATAAGGTAACACCAGTTTTCCACTTCCACAGAACAAATGCAGACAAATGCAGACGTTGGTGCAGGCGACACTTTGCATTGATCTCTTTGCTAACAGGGCTACTGCAATGCAATGCAATGCCCGGACCGCGAGTATCCAGTCCTGGGTAAAAAATAACATTGACGGGAAAGTGCTTGCGGTTATGAGGACGCAAGAAGGAATTTCCTTCTAGCACCAATTTTAGTTAATTTCATCTGCAAGGACGACGGTTTGTAGCGGGTTTTGGCTGGGTGTTCCTGAAAGCACGGTGGCGGTGTTCCCGGTTTCGGCAGCAGCGTAACTGCGCCTTGACAATTCTTCACATGAAACCGAATTCGTGCATTCGATGATTCAATCTATGGTGTCAGACACTGATTGGACCTGATGCAGGGTACGCACTTAAGCTTTAGAGACTTGCCTCTATCCAGACAGCCGGAGCCGGCATGGTAGCGAAAGACAGGTATTGTTGGAGAACAAGTACTGTAATTCGGCTTCGATGTTTGTGGCATATAATCTCTACCGAGGCAGTTCTAGTTAGAAAGGAAATATTCGCCTATGTCAAGATGAGGTAATAAACCAGGAGTTGGACCTCGGATGGGGGTTTTTGGCACCTGGCATGCACCTACTTGCATGCATGTGCATATTGTTCCTCAAAATCTTTGATTATAACCAGCCTGATTCCGGCAGTGAAAAAATACTTTTTATCGCAATACCCAACTCGTCAATTGACAGGACCAAGCCCTGCTGCGGGAAGAAGGTCTTAGCGCGATTCAGCCGCAAGCCTCTTCGTTTTAGTTTTTATTTCGAGGGGTGGAAGGCGGAGTCCTGGAAATGCAGGTGGTTCGTATGATGAGATTTCTGGTAAAGAAAGTGCAACATGGAAGATGATAGAGATTGTAGTTGAGTTTCTGCATTGAATTTTTACTTGCGTTTCTGCATTCAGCTTCTACTCGAATTTATGCATTGGGTCTGCATTACTGCGTTACATTTCCGCCTCTCCTAGTTTCCGCCTTCATGCATGCGGACCCTGAGTTGGCGCAAGCTGCATATGAGGCAGGTTCCACGCATTTCCGATTACACGATCTACACCCTCAGTACTCATTCCGAACTTCGTGTACTCAACGAATGCAATCACAGACGTTGTTGAAAATATTTCAGTAAAACATAATAGCGAGAGAATTGAACTGGGCCTGACACCGGAGATGATTGGGTGAAGTCATTGCGCATAATGGTAGTATAGAATTTCCATAATGGTAATAAGGGCTTGTCATTGGAGATGAAGCCTTTGCCATTTCATTTTAGTTGGGAATGTCATTGGAGATGGAGTAATTGCGCATCATTGCCCAAACTTGATAGTATGGGTTGGTCATTGGAGAAGCAATTGCCTGTAATACCCATAACTTAATGCTATGGTTTGCACGTATGCGGAATAATTGTCTGTCGTAGGGCGCGTGCACCTTCAATTGTCGATGTCTTCGTCGGTGGCTTCTTCGTCTATGTCCGTCTCGTCGTTTTCCGTCACATCTTCATCGTCGGTAATGGTATTTTTAGAACTAGGTGAGCTGGCACCGAGTTTCTTGAACTTTTTCTTCGAGGAGGTCTGGATCAACCCCGATATGGGAGGAAGAATGGGATGTGGAGCTCCTTGGCCCAGGGAATTGATGGGAGAGGCCAACAATGACGGCGATCCACCGGGAGAAATCGGAGTGAGGTCGTTGATGCTGTGGTTTCTGCTGTGGCTGAACTTGATGGACTGAGGTGAAGACAACGACATCAATGAAAGCACGGCATCTTGCTCGTTGTTTTTGTTCTTGTCACTTACCAATTCGTTGGGCTTGAGGGCCACGTTCAACGAAGGCAATTGCACCGGTCTTTGGTCTCCATGTTTGGGATTATGGAGCAGAGGTTGACCTTTAAACGAGCCTGAAAGCTGAGGAATGGTGGTTTCTCCCACCAAAGACGACCGTTTCTTGGAAGGGCTGGAAAACGAGGTGCGGGACTTGCGTCGTTGTCTGTTTAATGCTGCGAGAAGAGCACTATGCGCACTGGATTCCTCGTCTGGTGATGGTAGATTGTTGATGACGCTGCGGTCATGCACTTCCGATTGGAACAACGGCGACTGTTTCAAGGGCGAGTTGGGGTTGAACACGGGGAATAGGTTGGCCTGATGCAAGGTGTTAGAGGTTCCCGAGAACGGGGGTGCTATAGGGGATTGCTGCAATGTCTGGAGGTTCAAATTGGCCCGTTGGACCGAGGTGGATGGGGTCCATGGCGTGGAATCAGTAGGGCGGGTTTTTCTAGTGGGGGAAGTGGAAGAATCGAACGATAACTCGGTGAAACTGATCTTGTTGCCCGAGGTTTCCTCTCTCTGGAGTTTTCCAAGGGCCGAACTCAACTTCGTTTTGAGCTGGAGACTGATTTCCGAGAGGTCTTCTTTGCTGGCGCTTGGACTGGCCGTGGGGTCGTCCGACTGGAACAACTTCTTGGCCAGAGAGAAGAACTGGGGTGTCTTCTGGAGCTTGTTTTTGGGGAACTTGTTGTTTTCATCGGAATCATAACCGGTATGGCGCGGAGTTTTGAGCAAACTGGCGGATCCGTAGGGCGAGCTGACGTTGTGGTGGTTGAGTTTGTAGTCGGGCGACTTCAAGTTGCCGGAATTCGTCCGTTTCAATGCAGGCAGAAATGGGAGTTGACCTTCAACACTTTGCTCTGGAGTCTTGAGGAAGTTTGCCGAAAGCCGATGTCTGCGGTCAGAACCGTTGCCACGTGTCTGCGGCGGCCGGGGCGGCGTGGAGGGCCGCAAAGGGTTGGCCTCCTGTATTTTGGGCGACGATATGGGGGTGGTGGGTTTGCCGGTCATTATGTCACTTGTTTGGGGACGTGGCGACGCGGAAGTTTCGGGGAAATAGCCTGCAGCGGCGGCGGAAGCGTTCTGGATGGAATGCGGCCGCGTGGCGGGCGTGGGATGGCGCTTCCTGGCGTTCCGTGGATATGGGGTCCTGGAGAAAGGGGGCAGAAAACACGCTGTTCGGCCACTGGAGACGTGGAGAAAGTCGGTAAACGGGTGCAGACGGGCAAGGAGAGTCGATTTCTGGAGGAATATGCGGGCTTTCGCGGCACGAAGGGGCGGTTTCAGGGAGAAACAAGGGTGAGACCCTCATTATGTAATGTGACGGTGTTGATGTTTAAACGGGTCGTGCACCTACCAGTCTCACCAAAACCGCCATCATAAACAAACCACCCCAAGGCGGGTAACCACTGCTATTCCTTCCTATTTCCGCCAATTGCCGCCATACAAAACCCCAATATACCATGGCCTCCAACGTGGTGCCTCCGTCCTCACTTTTGCGGAAAAATTCCGGCAAAAATCTCTCCATGGGATCGGCTACTCGCACTTCCTTACTTGGTTCCAGAAACATCCTCGATGCCCTCTCCGGTACCGGCGCAAAGCGCCGGTCATTGCTTTCGACTCCGGCTTCTACCAATAAGCGACGCCAGAGTCTTTCCAGCCAAATCGTGCATCCTCCGTCTTCTTCCAGCTCACAACAAACTCCACAAGGTCCCAACCTTGACCGCGGCATAAATGCCAATGGAAATGCCCCAGGAGCAGTTTCAAGTTCGCAAATCACGCCGTCTCAGGCAGCAGTAATGGACCAAAGACCTCTTCGCGACAAAAACTATCAACAGCTCATCCAGCAGGAGATCTATGACTTCCTTGTGGCCAACCGATTCGAACTCGATATGAATCATACGATCACCCTCCGCACGCTCAAACAGCCCACCCAGAAGGACTTCATCCTCATGTTCAAGTTCTTGTACAACAAGATCGACCCCTACCACGAATTCCACAAGTCGATCGATGTAGAAGTGTTCTCGCTTCTCAAGATCCTCAACTATCCCTACCTCGATAGCATCAACCGGTCGCAGATTAGCGCGGTAGGCGGACAGAACTGGCCATCTTTCCTCGGGGTTTTATATTGGATGATCAAATTGAACCTCGCCATGTCCAATATGGTAGTAGACGACTCCCTCATCAGTCCAGACGACGAGTTTGACCGCATCTTCATCAAGTACATCCGCGACTCGTACCAGGCGTTCATCAACGAGCAGGACGACTACAGCGAGTACTACGAGGAAATGAAGGTGGAGTTCGAGAAGTTGAACTCCAATTTGATACAGGACATCGACAACTTGCATGCCGACAACGTGCGGTTGCGCGGACAATATACCGAGTTGAATAACCAGCTCCTCGAGTTGCAGCAGGCAGAGAAGAAATCTGTGGCCCTCGAGGACGACTTGATCAAGTTCAAGGCCTACATCGAAACCATGGAGAGCCGCAAAGCCAAATGGGCCGAAATCATCCACAAAATCAACCAGGAGATCTCCAACCGAGACGACGAGTTGCGCAGCCTCAACCAGGCCCAGTCAGACTTGGAAGCCGACATCTTGCATAAGGGTATCACCATCTCGGAAATCAACAACCTCAACGTGGAAAGAGACAAACTTTCCAAGGCCATCGACTTGATCAGCAGTAGACTCGACGAGGTCCAGTCGCGACTCAACGACAAAGATATCGAATTAATCAAGAATTACCAGAGCTTGGAGAACTTCATCAAACAGTACAACAACCTCATTCTGAAGATCAAATCTCCCAACTACGAGTTTGAAATCAAGCTTCTGCTGCGGTCGGCCAACTCCATGAATCAGGAAATCGCAGGAGTAGACAAGTACGATGCATTGAGACCCAACGATGTCATCAACAAGATCTTGAAGGACGAGAAAATCGAACTCTTGAAGTTCAGATCGCTAATCAACACGAAAATCCACCAGTACCAGGATGAGCAGATCAAAGTTCAGGAACAATGTGATTTGATCATTGAGAAGAACCTGGAGCAGTCCGAATACTTGGAAGGACTCGGCAGCAAGCTCACTGCTAGCAAGATGAATTATGATGAAATCTACGAAACCATGATCAACGATTCCACCACCTATTCCACGCAAATCGAAAAATTGGAGCGCGAGTTGCGTTCTATTAAAATCAACACCAACCAGGGGTTTATCGAATTGGAAAACCAGTACCAGAACATATTGATAGAACACGATGAACTCACACATTCGTTGGCCAAGTCTCGCAAGGCATTGTTCGACAAGTGCTGCAAGATGGCCGAGTTTATCATGAACTTCAAGTTGAACATCCAGACTAATCTCTTGGATTTGGATGACTTGGCGATGGTGGAGTTCGAAAAAGAGCAGAAGGAAGGTGAAGCCGGTTCCTAGAGGCTCATCCCGCTATACTTCGGCAACTTCCGAGAGTGCACACTACTGTATTATTAACACTGTATTATTTAAGGGCATTTCATTTCTACACACTCTCGGCAGGTCAAATACACGGGTCAAGCATAGCGTAAGTTCAATAGAGGGCATGAAGAAGAAGTAGTCAGTCTAGGCGAATATTCTGCATCCATGCATTGTTTCTGTATCACTACACGGGTCATGTGACTCGCCACGTGACCCAATATCATATCTCAAACAATGCATTCCCTAATTCCTTTGCCTCCTTCACCATGGCTGATATCAGCGTGTATGTCACGTCGAACTTGACGTCTTCCGAACGCCGCATCTCCCCTCAATGGACCGTGCAATATTTGAAGACCAGATTGGAGCTTGTCACTGGAATTGCGCCAAAATTCCAGACCATCCACTATTACCCAGTACCTCATTCCAACGAATACAACGTGGTTTCCGATGCTGCTAATTACAACGAGGAGCACGACAAGGCCCAGACGGTATTCCTGTGGGGAATTGCCGGCATGAGCAGGCTCCACGTGCTCGATACCGACCCGGACTCCGAATTGGCCGCACTTGAAGATGAGAGTGAGGACGTCAGTTTCAAGTTTTCCGAGGAGGACTACGCCAACAAGTCCGATACGGTATTGAGTTGGAAGCAGCAGAACCAGCTCGGACGCTTTGATCCTGCCTTCCAGGCGCAGAAGGAGCGCCAGAACCAAGAACACCTCGCAGCCTCCAAAAAACTCGAAGTGGGCAGCAGATGTCGCATTATTAACATCAGTTCTGAGCGGCGGGGCGTGATCCGCTACGTGGGCAAGATCGAGGTGCTTGACGGCGGCGACAGCGTGTGGGTGGGGGTGGAATTCGACGAACCTGTGGGCAAAAACAGCGGTTCCATCGACGGGATGAAGATTTTCGAGTGCAGGGACCGCCACGGCAGTTTTGTGCGTCCCAAGCAGGTGGAAGTAGGCGATTTCCCCGAGTTGGACCCGTTTGCTAGTGACGATGAGTTATAGGTAGGCCCCTGTTAGGTAATGAATTACGTAAGGGCCAGACGGGGTGGAAGCATTACCCAAAACAATCCGTCCTGCACACACCCAGGGCCATATCAACAAATCTGACTAACTCCAACATCTCTATTCCCATGTTTGAGTTCGTCTACGACTACGCATCGCGTGATGACGTGAAGAAATACATCCGTGTGGCCATTATGGTGGGATTCTACATCCTCTTCCGCCTGTACTACACCAACTACGCCAAGGCCAAGCAGATCAAGCACCAGTTGGAGGTGGACGAACAGGAGAAGAAGGACCAGCCGGAGTTGGAAAGAAAGAAGAAGGAGGAGTTGATGAAGGAGCTTGAGAACGACCAGGTGTTTGGCTGGGGAAAAAAGACGAGAAACAGACAGAAGAAGCAGCAGGCCATTATTGAGCAGCTTGCCGAGGAGACCCGGGCCAGACACCAGAGTGCGTACGACGCGGCCGAGGACCACGACATTGATGACTTGTTGGAGGACTAGGCGGGGTGAGATAGGGGGATATTTGGCGGTGTTTCTGCCGTTTCTGCTTCGTTGTGTCATCCATAGTCTTGATTTGTGACGTTTTTCCCGTTAAAACCCGATACCTAGGTCTCAAAATGCTGCAGTGCCGTCTGCAGCACTCAGAAAATACACATATCGCTTTGAACCGCAGTAGTGCTTTAATTTGGATTTTTTCGTTGGCGAAAACAGTTCGAGAAAGTCTTTATGCTGAAAATTGCCATTACTGAGCTGGTTATTTGTAGATTTTTAGGCTCTGTTACATGTAGAGACTATAGGTCGACTTCTACGAGATTGACTGGCTTTCTTCTGCCTTAATAGTCCGAATTCTTGTGTTAACGCGAGAGAAGATTCCGCTGTAACTCTGCCATTTTTGCCAGAAACTCACCGAAAATTTCCCATAGCCCCAAATTCAATTAGAAACGATAATTCACCTTGATATCTCCCAAATAATCGGTCTATTCCCCTCCATCTCCTCACATCTCTTGGCCTGTCGCGATGCGGTCACGTGACACGCCATCTCGCAAATTTTATGGCCATACTAATCCGAGATCTTAAAACTTCACTCTCCCCTCACATTCCAACCATGCCAGGGGACCCTTTCTTGTCTGATCCCAGCAAAAAGAGAAAGCGGAACAGAAACACCAGCGTCGCCAAAAAATCCCGTTCTTCCAAGGCCGATAGCGCCCCTGCCAGAGCAAAACGTCTTAGTGAAAATACCGAAAAAGATGACATTACCGACATCAGCGACAGTGATGATGGTGAATTAGCGGTAGAAGCTGATCAAGGCAGTGAAGAATTGTCGTCTGACGAAGAATTTGCCCACGAAAACGCCACAGACAAGAGAAGAAGGTTGGCCCAACAGTATCTCGAAAATATCAAAGGAGAGCATTTCGACCATGCCGGAGGAGAGTTTGATGCCAAGGATTTGGACGATGACATTCTTGCCCGCAGATTGCAGACGGATGTGGCGGAAAGCCAGGGCTACATCTACAAATTTCTCGGGCAAAAGGTGTCTGACCAGAAAGAGTCCACCTCGGTACTCACCACCAGAATAGGAAGCAAGCATTTGACTGGGTTGGCCGTCAGATACCCCCACCTCTACACCGTGTCCAAGGATATCGAGCTTATCAAATGGAGCATCGGGCTCGACAAAAAGAAGCCCCAGAGAATAAAGCATGTAAAGGGCCACAGAAAAAGTACTAGAGGCCATTGTGACCAGATAAACTGCGTAGCAGCGTCTCCAGATGGCAAATACGTCGTTACAGGCGGAATGGACTCCAAACTCATAATATGGTCCTCGGAAAACTTGTCGATTTTGAAGGTGTTGGAGACCAGATCTCCTGTCAATGCCATTACTTTCAGACGGGGAACAGACCAATTATACGCTGCATGTGCCGACCTCAAGATCCGGACCTACTCCATCAACCAGTTCACCCAATTGGAGATTTTGTACGGCCACCAGGACAATATTACCGACATATCTGCTATGGCAAAGGAGACTTGTGTTTCGGTGGGATCTCGGGACAAGACTGCCATGTTCTGGAAAATAGCAGAGGAGTCCAGATTGACGTTCCGGGGAGGAGACCACGAGAGGAAGAAGAAGAGACGTTCTGATGATGAAACTGAGCAAGAAATAATTTATAATGAGGGTTCTATTGAAGTGGTTTCTATGTGCGACGAATCCAAATTTGTCACTGGTTCCGATAATGGCAATGTGTCGCTCTGGTCTTTGGCGAAAAAGAAGCCGTTATTTACCCAGAGGCTTGCCCATGGATTACAGCCAGAACTTGCTTCTACCAAGGCAAGTGCAGAGACAGATATCGAGAAATCGTCGAGACAAATTCCTCAGAGACAACCCTATGCCATTACTTCGGTACATTCGGTGCCTTTTAGTGATGTTTTCGTCACGGGATCGCATGACGGCAATTTACGGGTGTGGAAGATCGATGAACAGAACATGAGAAGCTTCCAATTGGTAGGAGAAATTGCTGGAATCAAGGGATGTGTGGTGAAACTCGACAGCGTGGAACACAAGGACAAATTAATTATCTACGCCTTGATTTCGAAGGAACACCGGCTTGGACGATGGATGGGGAAAATCGAGGGAGGAAGAAACGCATTGGTGAGCTTTTCTTTTGATTTGTAGCATCTAATAGAGTATTGAGGAGGCATTAAATGATAAGAATTAGCATCTAATATGAGCCTCACATCTAATAGAGAAATTGAGAGAATATAACAGAGAATATGGAAAACTGAAGCTTATGATAGAATTGTAGCAACCCTGACAGACAATCAGCATCCATTAGCCCGTTTCACAAAGATCTAACAGACCATCTGAATTGTACAGATTCACACAGTTCGGTAAATCACACTTTGGATTCCTCACTATCTCCGTTCCATTCTTTGAAGAGATCTAATTATCAGCGAACATTAAACTGAACAACATTTCCCGATATAAATTTATGCAATTTTATTCTGGTTGATGCCATTTAGGTCCACATTATGGACTCTGATGCGACTTTTCATTCCATGCTATCATTATTAGTGGCTTCCTCGTCATCAACCACATTATCCAGAGGAATGAAACCGCAGCTTCAATCTCGCTTCAGCCTCGGATCCAGAAAGGAAATTTTAGGGGCTCTCGCCAACAATTCCAAATTAAATCGATCCTGTGCTATTGTAGCAGTCCAATTGGGGCTAAACCAATGCTACTGGGCAAAATACGAGTGGAGGAAGTCACTGAATCTCCGATAGCTATTGTGTCATCGTCAATCACAATAACTCGCTCAGATTGCTGCCCCAGCCCTTCAAGGAAAATCTATCCGGCAAACCCTCCAAACTACACATTTTCCCGGAGCCATTACGCCCCGATTTCTATTTGCACTCTGCTGTTAACTAGCCATTTTCTCTATACCATCTCATTTTGCAATTCTACTTCCTGACTCGAATCTAGACTGCGCAATTAAATCGCCGTCAATGGCGCCATCCCCAATTATATTCATGGCTGGATCTTGCATGTGACTGCCCGGTAGCGGAGCAGCAACGTATGGATGGAACTTTCTCACCATTCGCATCCATCATCACACCATTCTCAAATTGCGAACGATGCCACAACGGCATATGCGGCCGGCTAGGGTGGATCCCTGGGTCCAGGGTCAGAAAATCCCCGGAATCCACCCCAATTCTACGATATCCCGAGCGGACCCAGGAAACAAGACCATTTTTCCGAGTTGTTTCTGTTCTTTGACAAGCATTTCTACATTTCCACCATTTCTCCGAATAGCCTTGGCCCTTTTCCCATCTCTGGGTCTCCCCATGTAGCACTCCTCCTCAGACATGACAACAGGCCCGTCGTGGTCCAAACCAGACCCTGTTGGGGCATAGTATGGCATGCCACGAGCCTTGGGCTCTGCACACTGCGGGAAGTGTTTGACGTATAAATTGCATATTTCGCAATCTTTGGTGATAGCTGCTGCGAAAGCCACACCAGAATTGATAACTAGACGGCGAAGATGACTCAAGACTGCTGCCGCCCGAGCCCCCTCCCCCTTCCATGTAGGTATAAAAGGGCCACGGAAACCAGTCCTTGCCAAGCATTCTACATCGTTTGTTCGCACTATAGCACTTGACAGGTTGCAGGTGAAAAATCTGTCAAAGGGGCAGCATGGGCAAGAACGAGGTATACGCTGGCGTGGAAGTCAGCAATGCTTCTGATCTGGACTCATCCCAGTTCAGCGACCAGGAGAAGGGCGACGACTGGAACGTGTTCAAGGACCCGGTGGTAGCGCAGCATTTCCGCCATCTCTACGAAACCACCAATTATGAGTGTCGCAGCCATTTCGATCCAGACTTCACCTGGACTGCCGAGGAAGAACGCAAGGTCAAGTGGAAAAACGAGTATTACGTGACCCTCTGGGCATTCCTTATGTTCACGGCCTTGAATTTCGATCGTTATAACATGCAACAGGCGTTGGCAGACAATTTTCTTCAGGATATCGGTATCTCCACCGACCAAATGAATCTCGGCAACACCATCAATTTGGTGTGTTTTTTGGCGGCAGAACTTCCTTCCCAGTTGATCTCGAAGAAAATGGGCGCCGATGTGTGGATTCCCACCCAAATGGTGTTGTGGAGTGTGGTTTCCATGTCGCAGGCCTCACTCAAGAGTGCTGGAGGTTACTATGCTACCAGAGGGCTTTTGGGGGCACTTCAGGGCGGTTTTATTTGTGATGTGTGCTTGTGGATCAGTTACTTCTACACAAACTCCGAATTCCCGCTCAGGTTGTCGTTGTTTTACATTTCCAACCAATTATCAAGTATTTTGTCCAGTTTATTGGCATTTGCCTTCTTGAAAATTCATACAAAATCCCTTCCCGAGGGCTGGCGGTGGCTTTTCTTGATTGAAGGCCTCTTCACTTTCTTGGTGGGCATTTCCGCCTATTTCAAGATGCCTGCGTCTGCGGTGCAGACCAAGGCATGGTACCGTCCTAAGGGTTGGTACACCGAGAGAGAGGAAAAGATAGTGGTGAACCGGGTGTTGCGAGACGACCCCAGCAAGGGCGACATGCACAACCGTCAGCCTGTGACGTTGAAGGAGTTGATTGTCACCCTCTTGGACTACGATTTGGTGCCAATTTACATTTTACGTTTCTTGTTCGATACTTGTACCGCACCTGTGGCCACTTATCTTCAAATTGTGCTCCGGGGCATGGGATTTTCCACGTTCCAGACCAATGCCTTGACCATCCCCTACAACGTGTTGAGTATCATCAGCATGATTTCCATCAGTCTTATTTCTGAGTGGGTCAAATCTCGTGCCTTCGTTTTGGCTGCGATTCCCATCTGGATATTGGCCACATTAATTCCTCTTCGGGTGTGGCCAGATGCACAGGTAAACAAGTGGGGTACCTGGGTAATCCTTACTATTCTCTTGGGACATGCACCCTGTTGGCCATTGAGTATTAGCTGGCTTTCTTCTAATTCCAATACTGTGAGAACTAGAGCTGTTTCTGCGGCAGTGGTGAATATTTTCTCCCAGGCCTCTGGAATCGTTGGAGCCAACATCTACCGCAAGAAAGACGCTCCTAAGTACCACAAGGGCAATGATGTGTTAATTGGAATCACCGCCGCTTCGTTTGTGGTGGCTATTGCTAATCGGTATTACTACAAATTCCGCAACAAGCAGAAGGAAAGACAATGGAATGCGTTGACTGAGGAGGAACAGAAACGGTACATTGACGAGACCACCGACCAGGGAAATAAGCGCTTGGATTTTCGGTTTGTCTACTAGCACTGCTTGTTGGTAATTATTTATTTTAAATTTTTTTGAGTTAGTTCGATATTTAGTTGAAAATAGCTATGAGATAAATGAGGTGTAGAAATAGGGGGAGATGATTGGAGTTGCGGTTAGAGCATGAACATAGTTGACTAGTATGAAGTGATTGGTATTCAGGTTGTAGTTAATATTGTTTGAATTTAATATTTAATTTAATGTAATATTTTTATGTAGTTTGAATTTCATGCGAAGTGTGGAGCTACAATGAGGACTTGATAATATAAATTCGTTTACAGGAACAAGCATGAATTGCATAGATCGACGTAGCTGTACCACCAGAATCCATTTATTTACCATCCTATATATATGACCTCAAATATTCACCTTTTGGCATCTGCGTAAAATTCAACAAGTAATATTAATAATGATACCTTCGTAATACATACTTGAATATTACACTTTCGTAATCCGTGGGAGCCAAATTTATTTGAAATAACCACTCAATGCTGACCACATTAATCTATCAACCCTACTTCCTCAAATCTCTATTATATTGACTAGTATACATATTTTTATGGAATGGCGTATCACTCCAAAACGGCACAGCGGATCGAATATTAACCTCCCCGTGCTAGAAAGCCGCCTCGTCATCCCCCCCGCCGTCTCCGGCATCTTCGTCGCCATCATCGAAGTACTTTTCTGCGTTATAATCATCGTCGTCGTCCTCATCAAAATCGTCATCCATGTCTTCCTCGACATCCTCTTCGTTTTCCTCCTTGTTTTCGTCGCCGTTATCCAACTCCTCTGCCAAATTTTTCAACTTCTCCAACGTGAACTTAGTCTGTTCGTCCTCGTGGTCTTCGGTATTGTTCAAGTTGAACTCCTTCAATCCTCCGTTGGACTTGAATGTGGACAATGCTAGGAGCTTCTTCTTTTGCTTGGACACTCCCATGACCGAATACAACTCCTCCGGAAAGAACTCGAGCTGGTACGGGTGCTCCTCGATGGTTCTGCCTATCTTCTTCACTTTCTTGTATTTGTCTGAATACCGCTCTATTCCGTCTGGAGCAGTGGACTTTTGGACAACTTTGGCCTTGTCATCTGAGTGCAATGCATCATACACCGTTCCTGTGTAGAACGAGCCGTCAACCATCAATTTGGTGAAGGCAATGGCCTGTTTGGCTTCGCTTTCTTCTTCCTCATTGACGGGTCCATTCACCGGCAAAACAATCCGGGCTTTTTCCATTTCATAGTTGGTGGTCAACACGTCGCTGTAATCCAAACCAAATGGCAACAAGGCTCTGCCAGAGCCCCTTCCTCGAAACGACATGGTTGAAGAGGTTAGATATGGCCATCTCACATTTTCTCACGATATAAGGTGCGACATTTGGATCAATGTCGCGTTAAGGTAGAGGTAGAGAGAGTGGGAGGAAAACAGGAGAGAAATATGATATTGAATATTGTGGCTTTATGGATGGACTTGGGGGTTGACAGAGTTTGAAGTTTTTGCCTGGAGTCGAAGGTGAATTGTCTTAATGGACAATTAGAGCACTCTAAGAGAATACATCAGATAGTAATGGAGTGCACGAAGGATGATTGTATGCACGCCATCATGTAATAGCTTAATCTGGAGATGCTTTGAAATAGTTGAGATGGATCTCATTGTAGGTGCAATATCCACTATTCGGGTTAATTAGAGTGGATTATGAGTGTGAAATGCAATCGATACCAGATTCAGGATTGGTTAGTTCTTGTAGTCGTGACTGTACAAAAATGGCTGTATTGCTGCTATTCTGCTACATAGAACACAATCATATGACAATTGAGTTGCAATCATGGCCTAGAACATACTCCTGTAGTATATGTTTAATTTAAAGGCACCGCTGCATTTTGGTGATGCCTCATTTTTCAATTGCCAATCCTCTGTTCGCATCAAATCAATGGAAAAACACCAAAATACATCAAAGCTCCAAATGCTCCCAAATCTAGCACCATCACTCTTCCAAATCTACCTTCTCCATACCACTACCACATTTACACTCTAAAACACGCCTTAGACCCCACTTTTCACTACAGATTCGTCTCCTCCATTTTGCACCCAACTTGTCCCCCCAAAATCACCATTTTCACCGCTTACATCACCCAAACTCTCAGAATCAACCCACTACCCTACCAATTACCTTATACGCTCCATTAATCACCCCATTCATCACTTCTGCCCCATTTTAAGGCCTCTTCCTGCTCCTCCATCTACCTGTTAGTGGTGCACATGATAATCCGCAATTTAGACACGACTTTTCCACATGAGGGATCTTAGGTACGTACTAAGTTACATCATGGTACGAATACCACACATTGTGGGATAGGGGGTATGATACCAGTATCAATACTTATGTGAAACTGCCACATGCTCTAACCTATGTCTTACCACATTTATACGATCGGAGTTATCATCCCAGATATTAATTTAGTATAAATACTAGATCTAAATCCGAGGAGAAAATCTCTACAGGCTTTAGTTACTTAGCAATCACTACATACTTTTGTATAACAATCTATGGAAGATTTAATTACTAGTACTACCTGTTTTACTATTGCCAGATACGGATTCCCATTTCCAATACAATTATCGGCTGCTTAACCAACTCTCAGTTTCCGTTACTAACTTCGTGGTTGCACTACCAATACTACCTCCTTCTCACGTGACCTTTCTATTTAGCTAAGTCATTCCCTGTACTGCACCGCCTCTTCACTTCTCCACCGTTATTTTGCCCAAATCCTCTATTCCTATTGGCTAGAATCCCCCACAGAGCCCCCACGGACCCACACAGATCCTTCAATTTTTCCATTCTCATTGCCTCCCTTTCTACTTGCTGTATCCTATTCTCTTCCTCTGTTCCTGGCCCCTGCAGTATCCTTCCTAAATCATACAAAACATAAATAGCTGCGAATAACGCACGTGACCCATGAGGACCAAACAATCTGAGTAAGAACATAGATGTAATCTTGTTTATTGTGTGCCGAAAACGACATCCAGCTGCAATTCAGAGCTGCCTTTCCTCACGTATTTCCCCATTTCCGTGGCCAGAATCGATTCCATCGCCCCAGTTTTGTCAGGACCCCCGAAATCCCCAGCTTTTCACTGTTTCTAGACATCGAAATCCGCTTCCTCCATTGCCCCCTCCTCAATGTCGATTGAGATCGAACCTCAAGAGTACGGGCTGCCGGAGTCGGCCGATGGTACCCTCATCATCGTCATTTGTCGAGCAAAGCATCTCCCCAACCGGAGAAAGCTCGATAAACAGAGTCCCTATGTGACGGTTAGACTCGGAACCACGGCCCAGAAGACACCAGCCCATTTCAGAGCTGGCCAAACACCCGAATGGACGTACGAAATGCGATTCACACTTTCCAGGGACCGGAAACCACTCCTCAAACTCGATATTTTGGATGAAACCAAAAACGACCCTACCCCCATTGGTAACGTGGAAATCGACTGCCTGGTGATCTTTTCGTCTCCAGACAACCACCAGGACGGAAAGTACATCTATGACAAGTGGTACGACCTCACCTGCAACGGCAGACGTGCAGGCATGATTTATCTTGAAATGACATTCTATCCCAGTGCACCCGTTTTACCTCCAAAAATCCCCATTCACGACGACACCGACCAGTCGATGTACTACAACCCCCAGCATTCATCCCAAAGCCCCAGTCCTCCGAAAAGTATGGCCAATTCCGCCACAAATGAGGTTTTTGTCACTTCTCATGCGTCTGATAAACTGAAAAGGTCGTCTTTCTTCAAGCACCTGGGCGGAAGTGCAGGCACCGCCGGCACTGACGACACCTCTCCATTTTCCAGCAGCCATGGATCTGCAGATGACGAGCCTCGGGTATTTGTTTCCCTGGAACCACAGCCTAAAGGAGCAAAGAAATACGCTGCTAAGTTCTCCAAGTTCAAAAATAAGTTCCAGACCAAGGAGTCGCTCACCACGTTGTGGAACTCTCCCGTAGGAAGCTCTTCTCCGGGCAAAAAGACCAAGATTTCTCCCACAAGACATAGATCCGCTTCCCCAATCAGCAACTTCGAAATTGATAATCTAGATTTGGAGAGAGACATCTCCAAATATCAGATCGAATTAGCCTACGACCCTGATCCTTCACGCAGCAACGATTACTACGAACCAGCTCCTGCGGTTCCTGTGCATTCTGCTCCACCGCCACCTCCACCTCACTTGGTGAGTTCTGCTTCCTCGATGCATATACATAAGAACCTGCGGTTGCCCGATCCACCTCGAAAGAGTGCTGGTCCCTCCAGAAAAGCTCCAGAAGATCTCTCTCAACAATTCACCCAATTGCATGTGGAGAAGCCTTTACCTCCACCAAAGACTAATGCCATTCCATTTTCAGCCGAAAGTATCGGCATGGACGATGAAGAACCTCCGGTACCGGCAAACGTCTATCTTATGGGCCAGCCTGCTAAATCCTTGACTACTAATTCTTCCGATGCCGAGTATAAGCTCAATCCCAACGAAATCGACCCCAGGTTCTATGCCCCTACTCCGAGCGAACATCTAAATGCGCGGTTGAAGCTTCTGTCGGGACAGTTCACTCATGAAGACGTCAAAACAGATTTTCGAACCTCGAAAACGGGCTATTTGGGTAACGGAAAGTTTTCACCCAGTATTTTCGAAAGAGCAGTTAATATCAATGACACCGACAGTGATGTGGTGGATGACGACTACTACAATGGAGCCAGTCAGTACAAGCCACGGGTTCCGCCTAAGGTGCCGCAGGGCCTCACGGAAGAAGAGTATTATGTGCTAGAGAGAGAGAAGTACATACGAGACCTCCAGGGAAATCGGTTGTGAAAAATTTCCAGCATCGACATAGACAACACAGCCACGCTATCCAAGCAGTAATTGGGCCATAGCAAACACTTCTACCTAATTTCCAGAAACAATAGACTGTTTAGGCTGTGCTCAAAAAAACATTCACATATATAGAATAAATACATCGTCTGTGATTTGCAAGACACACAGCACCTGTTTATTTATTTATTTATTTCAAGGCGTAATGTTGTGGGATTCCTGAACAGAGTAAGCCAGATCAATTTCGTCTGATAGTATACTTCTATTGTTCTTTTCCCAGAGCCATCCTGCACTATAAATATCTAAAATATTTGATGGGACGGAAGATCTTCAGTGCTTCTATATACGATGAGACAGCCCTGTCAGGGCTATCTAATCAGATCGTAGGTGAACCCTGGGTATCTTCTCGGAATATATATTGAACCGTAGATGTCTCTTTTCCATACTACAGGCACTTTCACCAGAAGTCGAGTTGCTTCTATTCGTTTATTAACATCCAGGCATTTTGAGATTTCTTTGAGTTTATTTAGAGAAGTATAAGTAACAGTGGAATAATACCATGGAGAATGGAAGTTAGAGAGGAGGGATCAACCAAGGAAGCCCAAGTTCAAATGCAACTATAGAACAGAAGCAAAAAGTTTTATTAAACAAAGAGAGAGAGATAATAGTACACAAGAGAATTGAGAGTAACTGGGTATTTCAATATGTGGATATCAAAAAGTCAAAAAAAAAATTGGTGACGTGATAGTAAAAACTTGATCAACAGGCAATACATCTGGGAACATCACACATAATGTGGAGCCATGAACAACACGGTAAAGTCAAACAAAACATCATCGTAACAAGTCGTAAATCGTGAAATTGTTTGATTGAAAGGTCAAGGAAGGGGGACGCCATCACCA
Organism: Suhomyces kunorum; assembly: GCA_030561465.1. Lineage (NCBI taxonomy): Eukaryota > Fungi > Ascomycota > Pichiomycetes > Serinales > Debaryomycetaceae > Suhomyces > Suhomyces kunorum. The sequence continues at coordinate 111,205 of JAKTXF010000028.1, read as the reverse complement.
TAATAGCAAAAAGAAAAAAGACATATTGTTGACTCTCAGAATTCGGGTCCTAAAGCAAGGCAGCAGCAATGGCTCCGAGCAAGCCCAAGGTGACACCTGCAGACACCTCGTAGGCTCCGGCACCGTTGTTGGAACGGGTGGAGCTGGAGGAACCAGCCTTGGTGCTGGAGGCGGAGGAGGCAGCCTTGGTGGCCGAAGACGACTTGGCTGACGACTTGTCGGAAGATTTGGCCGAGGTCACGGAGGAGGAATTGTGGTAGGGGGCCGAGGAGGAGGCTCTGGTGGAAGAAGTCACGTTAGTGCCGTTTCCGGAGGCTACGGCGAACACGCCCTTGAACCCCGTCAAGCTGGGGGCAGCGGTGATCCGGGCGGCGGCAGAGGCAGCAGACACGGAGGAGAGACTGGCAGCCAAGGCCGAGGCGGCAGAAACCGACGACACGGAAGCGGCAGAGGCAGCGGAAGCGGCAGAGGCCGCAGCAGCCACAGAAGAAGCGGAGGACACAGAGGCAGCGGAGGCAGCAGCGGCCGCCTGGGCTGAGGCCGCAGACACCGCAGACACAGAGGCCACGGACGCAGCCGAAGCCGAAGAGGCAGCGGCCACCGCGGCCACAGACGCCACCGAAGCGGACGACACCAGAGCAGCAGAGGAAGCCGCCTCGGCGGCAGACAAGCTGCTGGACTCCTCGGGAGTCAACAATGTCTTGGTGATGGTGATGGTGGACACAATGGTGGTGTCTGTGTCTGCAGACACGACACCGGCCAATGCCAACACGGCGGCAGGGGCAAGGTTCTTGAACAACATGGCAGCCAAACAAGAACTAGGAGGGAGGGAAGGAAAACGAGCGGACGGGGGCAGGGGCAGTAAAAGAAGGGATTGCTGAGCGAGTGGAATAGGTACGGGACGTCCTGGAATACTGCAAACGAAAGGAAAGACTAGGGTAAGTAGGAGTCGCAGGAGAATATGTTGTAGATTGAATGTTTTGTAGGAAGGCCGTCTAGTTGTGCCATGGTGATAAACACGGCGGCGCACGACCCACATGGGTCAGAAAGGCGACGTGGAGGTGCAGGAGAAATAGCCCAATGCGGCAGGGAGGTGTAGGAAGGTGCAGGAAGGTGCAGAAAAGTGCAGGGAGAGAGGAAAGAGCGATGGGGTGCTGGTTGAAGAGAGAAAGGAATGAAGGAAAAGAATGCTGGTTACAACGATGGAAAATGACTAGAACATTCTTGGTAAGTAGTAACAGCATGGTCGAAGTACTGGCTTGATTTGATCGGTCTGAGTAGCCCCACGTCTCGCGTGGTTCTCCACACACATGCCGCACAATCGAGCTATTGTTCCCCGATCGATTTTGCGTGCAGCCGCATACAGCACGGTTGCGAGGTGGTGGCGCGATGCGTTGCCGTCAACTGCCAGATGCGGCAGGTCACCTGCCGTATGCGGTGGTCTTATCAACATCACGATGGGTGCGCGATGGCCTATTTGGGCGATAATCTTGTCTATTCTAAACGGGAGCAATATAGACTATTTGAGCCAGAGGAAGAGGTGAGGGAACACTCCAGTGCCAGTAACCTGTGCCATGCCGAAGAGACCCTGAGACGTTGGGGAACGCGTTAATTGACCCGCGACTCGCACCAAACTTAGATCCAGTTGGCAAATATTGGGAATACTGGGAATACTGGGAACTTCTTGTATATCGTGAATTGTGAACGTCGTTCTCATGGAAATTCTCCTCGCATTGTTTCTCAATTCCATCCGTTTCCGATGCCTCGACAATCCGCGTGGTGATTTGCCCTGTCCTGGACATTGGAAATGCCCGAAACGTCAAGTTTGACAAGTTGTCGCGGTGTCCCGTCTACGACATGGGGAACATGCAAGGGCCTGCATTGTCATCTGGGAAGCAATTGGCTACCCATTGAGAACCTATTGGTTCCCAATAGCTACCAAGGGGAGCGCTTTGACTCAAGGAACCAATTGGGAACAACGCAGTCAGGGGCCTCACTTCACCTCACTTCACAGGCAGCTTCAGGCCGCAAGCACGCGATAGACGAAGCCTCAATTTCGAGGGTCGCGGCATGGAATGCACCACGCCCTGGCACGGATGTGGTGCCGGTATGCGTGGGAATGTGGAGTTCGTCAACGGTACGGGGTCGATGATGTTCTGTCATTGACAAAAATATTTTGTGGGGAATGTTCATGGGCATCATTCCGGGGCCATGGCATGTCTTTGGTGGTGGAATACGAGGCCATAATGGAGAATCTGGTATATGGCTAATTTGGCGGGTATACTGACCTGCTTCTGGCATGTTTCTGTTTGTGCTCATGTGGCAGATGTGTTTACCTGCCCAATCTGTCAGAAATCATGTGGTGGGGGCTAGGTGAAACGCTGTATTCGTAGAATAGATGGATCCAGAAGGACGGCCCTTGAAACCGGTCATGAGGCAGATTTGAGGTTAATCCTCTGCTATAGGTTCGGAAGTGATCCTCTAACTGAAAACAATCCCTTGATTGTCATTCCTCTGACCAGCGATTCTGAGTTAGTTCGCTGACCAGTGTCTGAATTAAATCTCTTGAAACAAATCAACAACTCGGCCGACACGCTCTTGATCCTCTCGAGGCAGTTCTTAAGGTCATTGCATCAGTCATGAGGTTCTCCCTCGAAACAGCCATTATTGAAATGGTGGTCTGGACCCCTGGTTCTCTTATAACATTATGGTTTAGTCGCAGAGCTCGGGAAGAGCTCTGCATCACCAGGCGTGTCACAGGACCACGGCAGGCCCTCTGAAACAATTGGTTATACACTGGGTATCGTCCAGATGAAGAAATGGAATCATATGAATAGAAGGGATTTGTTGCACTTAGTGGATGATCGAATAAATACTTGCGTTGAAACTTATCGATCACTAGGTGGCTGAATTGAATGGAGTCCTTAGGTGGATTAAAATTGCATAACTTGGAGAAATTGTTCAGCAGTTCTATCATGGGTAGTACTGGCTTGAATAGGAGGTTTTTTAGTTATTGGATTCGCTCAAGGTTTCAGACCCTAGATCAAGATTGAAGGAAATGGCTACCTGAACTGGTTCAATCCACATCAAACTCAGTTCAACTGAATATTTGGGTGGATCCGTCCAACTCGCGGATCTAGTGCCTCAGTTCATTTGTTGGTTAATTGTCTCGGATAGATCAACTATCTCTGATCAACTTTCGCTTGATTGAATCAATTATCTTGTTTCATTTCCTGAACCAATTCTCACTTCAACAAATCAATTATCTCATTTCAGTCTACCAACTTTCACTTCAATCTCAATTGTATTGATTCAGTTGCAGAACCAATTTTGACTTCAGTCCTGAACTAATTCTCGCTTCAATCAATCGTCACGGTTTAATTCTTGGATCTCCTTAAGTTCTTCCTCCGTCAACTTTTCCGTGCATTTCACTTCCTCGGCCACCTTTTCCGTGCTCTTGTTCTCCTCTGTTGCCTTCTCCTTTTCCTGAACCGCAATATTTCTTTCTCCCAGATCAGTGGCTCCATCGTAAAACTCGTTTTGCGGCTCCACCAACCTGTCACGAGCCGTCTGGGAGCCTCCCTGGGTGTCCATGGCCACATCTCCATCCTCGTCCTCGTCATAGAACATGTCTTCTGCGTCTCTAGGGACTTCACTCATCTGCACCGATGGAGCATGCTTGGTGTGGTCCAAATTGCTCAACACCGCCAAAAGCACCTTATCCAAGTACTCCTTGGAGTTTGCGTTGGTCATATTGGATGGGCGGACGTCTAACTCGTAGTTGGGGGCGTAGTATTCGTAGTAGCCGTTGTAGGGGATTTCATTCTCCAAAATGACGTTATTCAACAATCCGGTTTCGTACGTCCAGGTACGGGCCACGTTTCGGATGGTGTAGCCGCCGCCTCCCAAGACCATCAACGGGAGCCCGAACGACTTGACGAAATTGACGCAGTTGGCGTGGCCTCGCATGGAGAGATTGAAGGGGCCCAAACGGTCACCACTCAAGGAATCACCACCGCATTGCAATACGATAGCAGATGGTTGGTACCAGTCGACGATTGCCTGGATTATCGGCTCGAAAATGGACTTGTACAGCACGTCGTCGATGCCGTCTCGAAGGGGGATATTGACTGAGTGGTACTTGCCTCCAGCAATGCCGATGTCGTTAACGCTGCCGGTCCCGGGAAAGAACTCGCCGAACTTGTGGAAGGAGCAGGTCATCACACGGTCACTGGTATAGAACGCCTCTTCCACCCCGTCGCCGTGGTGGACATCGGTGTCGATGTAGAGTACGCGCGGATGGAATCGCAATAACTCAATGATACCAAGGACAATATCATTCATGTAGCAGAATCCGGACGCCTCAGACTTTTTGGCATGATGGAGTCCTCCAGCGTAGTTGATGGCAACGTCGCAGACCCCGTGGTTCAACCGGGCGGCTCCTTCCATGGAGCCGCCGCAGGAAATCTGGCAAAATTCGAATAGGCCGTCAAAAACAGGGGTATCGTCTCCCACGTTGAATACCACCAGTTCCCGCTCAAACAAGTGGAGGTTGTCCGGGGTGACGCGGCGGATGAAATCGACGTACTCGTCGGTGTGAAATTGCGTCAATTCCAGGGGAGTGGCAGGCAGGGCCCGGTAGATCTCCATGTGCTTGTACAAGCCGTAGTTCATGATGAGGGAGTGGGTCATGCGGATTCGATGGGGTTTCATGCAGTGGCCGGTGCCATAGAAGTAGTTGCCGACATCCTGGTCGTAGAAGTAGGCCACACGCAGCTTTGTGGGGGCGACCTTAAAGTCGTCGAAGGGGAGTTCCACGTACATGGAGTAATAGGTAGTCTGCGAAAAGCAGCAATAGTGTGAGAATCAATAGTCAAAAGGAATAGAGAGAGCAGGCAAATAGAGAGACATTGAGCAGGAGACATTGAGCAGGAGACAAGGAGATATAAGTGAGTGAAATCTAGTCAATCGAGGAGGAATTGAGGAAGAAGATGGCATAAGGGAGATGGAGGGATGGGAGACGTTTAATGGTGGAAATTTTGGTGTCCATGGTGGTTTATGATAGTGTGTCGCTAGGGAGCGAGACATTAGATGGAGAGACATTGGGAGACATTGGTGCTAAAGGGAGAAATTGAAAGGGAGACAGAGGCAGATAAGAAGACATTGGATAAGGAGACATTGGAGAGGGACATTGAAAGAGAAGAGAGACTTTAAGACATCGAGAGTATAGAGGGAGAGATTAGGGAGAAACTTGTGAGTATTGACCGGCTTACGGAGTCATAACGGGACTCAGAGGTGACATTCGAAAGAATTAAGATGAAGAGTGGATGGCCATTAGTGCCAATCAAGGAGAGGAGTTGAGAAATGATGAGTGAGGCGAGGAAATATGACTGAGAGACGTATGAGAGGAATGAAATTTGAGGTTGATATTTGCAGTAATTGTGGCGATTTGTAGTTCTCCACGGTATAGATTATTTCAACATTAACGGCTCTAGCGACATTTGTGGTGGCAAATAGTTGAGTTTTCCGAGCCAGTAAATTTAGTGAGACTAGACAGTTGCATAGGTTTGTTCAAATGTAGGGCTCAACTCAGTCGTTCTTGTTGATTACTTTCCCTTTAACTTCCTGCTCCGACAAACCAGCGAAATCGTTCTGGTTCTGCCCGTTATCACTATTTTACTGCAATTGGTGCTGCTAGTACCGAGGCATAAGATACGAGGCTTTATGCTAAAATCAATGGATATAGAAGTTGACCCATACAGACTAGTTGACTCATACAGACTACAACTCGTCATCACATTAGCATTGTCATATAAACGTTAACTCCTTTCTCCATAACCCTCATAACTTTTAACAAAAACTGCCAATAAACGCAGAACAAAATCATCACAATATCCTCACAATAAAGCTCCCGGTAAACGCAAAATAAACTCACCTATCCATAAACTCCCGATAAACACAATTCACCACTAAAACTCCTTGCACTCTCCCGAATAACTCCCCTACACCAAATCCATTTCCACATAAATTCATCTTCATCTAATCCACTTTATGGATCTCTCCCGTTTTGACATCATAGATATACCCCGTGATCGGCACCTCTAACACCAAGGGACTATCGCGCAAAAACTCCACATCCTCCTTCACACTGGCTGCTAAATCCCCAAATGGCAAGAATGCGATATGATCCACTGATTGTCCCGTTTCCTTCTTCACTAACAGCCGCAAATCTTCATCTTTAAACGTGAGCATGCCGCAATCGGTGTGGTGTACAATGACAATTTCTCTGGTTCCAAGAAGCCGTTGCAGAATGATGATACTGCGAAGGGCATCAGATGCCCTTCCTCCTGCATTGCGAATAACATGGGCATCGCCTTCACTGAGACCTAGGGAGGCAGCAGGATCAATTCTTGCGTCCATACAAACCACCACTGCCACTTTGCGTGCTGGAGGCAAGGCGAGTGTGCCATTGGAGAATGTAGAGGCGTAGGAACGGTTAGAGGTTTCGAATTCGGCTGCAACGGTCATGATGGATGAAGTGTGGAGGTGAAAGGGAAGAAGGGAGACTATATATAGGGCGAGCCACAGTGGGGAGGTAATTTATTGCGTTACAATAGAGGGAAAAGATGGATAGTAGAAAGAAATAGATTTATTATGTGAAATGATCAGGTTGTTGGCGTAAATAGTATATTCAATTGGTTTTTTTCAGATGATAGAGTACAGGGTATTCAAGTAAGAACTCGCATTAAATCGATCCAATAATTGCGTTACACTTAAATTGCATCACACCAAAAATCGAATCACATTAAATCAACGGTTGCATGCGATGACTCCCTTGTTATGAATTATATCGCATTTAGTTGAATTTGTATCCTTCTGGGCGTTCCATCATATTCCACGGTAAATTCGCAACCCACTTAATCGGATACTTCGCTCCCAATCGGGTGAATCTCCACTGCTATGGAGCAATCGATGCTATCGCCAATAACGGTTTATTTCGCAATCTACACATCCAGGACCCAGAACATGTTATCATACCACGATGTTGATCACGATCAAATAGTCCACACAGTCCACATTAATCAATCACACATAATTGAACTGCAGAATCTGGCCATACTAAATTCTTGACCACATCTCTACCCCTCAAGCCCTATCACACACTCCACTATGCACTCCACAGTATTCACTACCCTTTTATTCACTCCAATTCATTCTATCCCCAAAACTATCCTTGCTTATACTCCCTTGCGACCCACTATCCTTCTCCTTCATCTGCCTTTGCCCTCCTTGTTCCATCTCCCTGTTTTACTCCTCGTTTCATACACTCCTACTTTCAATTACATACTGCTTTTATTTCATACTCTCCCGCACCATGCACTCCGGCCGTTGCCAAGACCGATTTTGCACCCATTCTATATATCTATGCTATTTCGTGCAACACCTGCAATTTGGCCGAAGCAAGGTCCCGGGTGTCTTTCTTCAAGAACTCCACGTACTTGGACACTGCCTCACACACCTGATTCTGCGACAACTCCGAGATGTCCCGCCAGAAGTACTTGTCGGCCAAAGCCCGACATGCCACCCATTGGGAAATGGTGTGGAACTTCAACTCCCAGTCGGTGTCGCCAAACTCCTTGTAAGTGCCGAGTTTTCCGAGGTTACGCCGTGAGTAGACGTCATCGTAGATTTCGCCCGTGGGAGGCTTGGCATTGGCCACGGCGTTAATTTTAGGACGATGGATATGGAGGAACATCACCGAAGGGTCCTTGACGTGTTCACTGCGTTCGCTCCAGTACTTTTGCACCAATTCCGTGGTGTAGTCGTTTTTCTGGTACGGCCACAACCGCATGTCAAGGCCCTTGGAGACAAGCCATTCACGCCAATCTTCGAGGAAATCCTCGGTTTCCTGAGGATTATATTGAACGATAGTAGTCTCGAAAAATGACTGTTTCTCGTTCTTGAACCCGGCGAGCCAGCAATCGCGGGTCACGAGGTAATAGGGTTCGTTCATGACGTGCAATGCGGGAATGAACGTTTCCCGGTCTCCCTCGCCGAAAACTCCCTGGAAGAGAAGCTCATAGTAATGCGAATAGCCATACACATTATAGTACAATGCGAGGAGGAAGCTGCGAAAATGCGCCCTTTTGGAAAACACCATTTGGCCGGTTTCTGCCCCGAGACCGGGAGGAGCACCGTCCAAATCATGGAGCATGATGTCGGTGTCACGATTGCGTTTGATGTAATCGATGAAACTGTGATCATTGGGGATTCCCTGGCGACGGACTGGTTCGCCAAACTTGAATCGCGCGATATCGTAGTAAGTAGGGGACGTGCCCTTGTGCCAGATATCGGGCCACAACAAGAATTTGGTGCGAGCATAGACATTGGAGGAAAAGAGATCGTCCACGTTCAGGGTGGGGAAGTTGTCTGCATCCAAGGCGATGATGTTGTCAAACGACGACACCAAAAGTCCCAAGATCTTCAACTGGAATCGTTCAAGTTTGAGGCGTTTCAAGAGAGGAGACCCGATTTCGCGTTCTATCACCACGCAGGTACCGTTAAGTCTCGGTAAGAGTTTTTCGCACACATAAGGATCGTATTCTGATTCGAATGCAAGCACCAATTCCACAGGCAACACCAGGCCAGCCTCGCGGATCTGGCCAATCACCGTGAGGGCTCCCAAGAGATACAGCGAACCTCCGGAAATCACGATTCCGTCTCCGTTCACGAGATGGCGTGGGGGCTCCGGAAAGTCGCGAAGAAGTCCCACTAACAGATCGTGCTTAGACTGGAGATCGTGAAAAATGTCGTCCAGAATGGGACGGCGGAGACCCCGGAGGAATTTGCGCAGGAAACACGGATTCCACACGTTATTGAAGCTGTAGCCATAGACGCCGTTTTCACGCGGCACCTGTTTGGTTTCTGGGGCGTGGTGGAGAATCACTCTCTCGATGATATCGTCATAGTAGGCCTTTTTGTCGTAGCGAGAAGTTAACACCAGGTCCACCAATTCGGGGCGACGATGCTCTCCGGTAAGCCGTGGATCATTGGCGACCTCCAGCACGATGCCCTCTACCAATTTGTGACTATTTCGGGCCACATACAACGAAGAAAGCTCCTCACGGAGATGGTAATGTTGATCGATAATGCGAAAGAGCTCTCGCGCATATTCAGTCTCGACATGGCTGCGTACAAAACCCACAGGGTCTGCAGAAGCGAAAGCCTGATGATGATCTAGTGATTGAAGCACGGATTGAAGCACCTGGTCGTGTTCGACAGAATAGGAGGGAGCAGCGGCCAAAAAAAGCAACAGGGCGGCGGAAACAAGGGCCACTATGGCCACAACGAATTTGTCGCGCGCAAGCTTTCGAAGCAAGGGGTTCATTAGGCGGAGACGGTGGAAGGGACGGATTGTGGAATCAAGCTAGAGGAGATGATCGTGGAAGCAGGGGATGATCCTGTAGTGTAGCTTGGAATATCCTTGGATGTAGCTAGGGATGCAGTTATTACTTGTAATTAGCTATTGAAATATTAGCCTGGGATGAGTAGAGACTGAGATGAGATGAGATGAGACTGCCGAAGATTAGACAGGCACTGAGATCAGTCTAGTGGGATGGGCTTGGACGTGCGAATGGGGGTAATGGATCTCGTGGCTTTTGATGGTGTTCTAGATCCTAAAATGAGACTAACTGAATCCGGAGATCAGGTGTCTTTCTAAGCCGATCTATCCTTGTGGTGGAAGTTATCCTGTGATAGTCAATTCTGTGGCAATCTGCCGATTCACACGAACCGGTCAGATTGTAGAAGAGGGATAACGAAGATCCTGTAGAAATTGAAAGTTCTAGCACTAAGAACACTAGCAACGAGTCGTGATTGTGGACTGCGAACTCGTATAAGTTGGACAACGATGTTTCAAGCTCAGAAAAGAACTTCTTGCGATTCCACTTCTCTATCAGTTTCAACGTCTGGTTCAGATGCCGCTTTTTTCTGGTTCACAAGCAGACTAATCGTCCTATCTTATATCTTCGCTCAGATGTTCAATTTCACTGCACCACCGTGCGGCTCAGAGAAGGTTATAAATAGGGATCGGCAGGGTCTGCGAATCTCGAAGCTTACTCGAGATGAGTTGTGGCCAGAAATACCAATTTCACTACCACTATAATATCAATACCAGAGTATCAATACCACGATAATTCGCTTCTTTTCTACTCCTCCTCCATATATACTCGGGTGCTCAAGTGAGCATCTCACTGCCTGCTTATCGCACACAACCCAACAGTGCTCCATTGCTTGCGCCGGAACCGTGGGTACGGACCAATCAGAGCCGTTCGGTGATAAGCCTCGGCTGTGCCATTTGCTTATCCCTGAATATAACTGCCTTTGCCCGTACGGCTAGGTGCACTGGTCGCTATGTGTGAGTTTTCCCGATATTGCTACGTTCCAATATGCCGACATCAGGGCTGTGGTAAGGGGTCCGACTGGGTAATAGCCACGATCTGGGGGCCACGATCTGGGCCCCGTGACATAGAACACGGGGGACATTCCTCTCCTAAAACGGCAGTTTGGGGGAACCGAAGGGCCCCGCCCGAGGAAGAAGTTTCGACAGGTTGGTACCTGACTTCACGTGGTGTTAGGTGATGCGACATAGAGGGAGATAGTATGCGATATGGGGTGAGGAAGTGCGACATTGGAGAGTGTGTTAGATGCGACATTCGTATAGGTGGAAGTGTAACACCTTCATCCATGTGTAGCAAGCTCCTATCTGGCCCGGTACAGGCTGCAACGGATCGTCCGGAGGATCTTCTCCGACACTTGGATCTTCTGTGGGCGGATCCCTGAAAGAGAACCGTGCAACACTGCCGAATCGAGCCAGCCAAAACGGGGCTACTGAATCGAGGAAATCACCAATTTGGTCTCCAAATTGGAGACAGGCAATTTCTATCACATCCAAATGACCTTATCGAGACTGTTAGATCAAGCTTACCCTACAGAACGTTTCCGAACCCCACTAGACTCATACGTCTGCTTTTACGAACTCTCTACTTTAGGTCTCTCATCACCTGACACGTCACGTGACTTGTATATCTATCTATACCTGTTTCTTGCCCTCCACCCGGTACACCCCCAACAAGTACGCGAGCCGTGTAATCACCAAGTCAATGGCCATGTCAATCAGGTCCTTGGCCAAGTTGACCTTAGACCCGTCGATCTCGTGCCAGCACACCGCCCGCTCCTCGATGGGTATGCCCTGCATCTCTGCCAACAACAACACCTCCACGTCAAAAATCCACCGTTCGTTGTGCAAATTAGGGAAAATGGCCCGGATCGCCTCGAAGTTGAACAACTTGAATCCACACTGTGTATCTTTCACGCTTTGCACCCCGAAAATGTACACCAACACATGCAACCCTCTCATCAAGAGGTTTCTGATGAACGTCCGTTTGACCACGGCGTCGCTGTTGACCATGTGGGCACGCGATCCCACTACCACGCCCGGTCTCTTTGTGCCCAACTCTGCGGTCCATCCCTCGAGGTCACTGAACCGTGTGGCTCCATCTGCATCCACAAACAACCCGAACTCTCCCCGAGCATGCAACAACCCGTGGGCAACGGCACCGCCCTTGCCCCTGTTCTTGGCCAACGTCACCACCCGCATCACGTGTGGGGACAATCCGAACGCCTGTGCCCGTTCCAATGCAAACTCGCCAGTGTTGTCGCTGGAACCGTCGTCGACAATCAACACCTCGTACTGGTTTTTGTATTTGCTTTCCAAGAACGCGAGACTTTCGTCCAACATCAGGCCCAATCTATTTCTCTCATTGAAGCATGGGATCACCACACTCAAAACAATTCCTTCGTGATCTCTGTTGGTGCTTGCGATGGCTGTGGGGGGCAATCTGCCGCTGTTGGAACCCGTGGTTCGATACGTCAATTCTGAGGCCACGGGCTTGCGTGGGGTGTGGGAAAAAAACAACACCACTCCGTAGATGGCCATAAGGGCAGCTGCCGCGAAAACGGCGAGGAAAAGAGCAGCCTGGGTGGCGGAGACCATTGGATAGTAGTGGTGGAAGAGTTCGTCAACTATATTTGATGGGAGGACGCGGCTAAAATGGTCACGTGATCATAAGGTTGAGATTTGGTCACATGACTTATTTATGCCATCACAGCATGAATTATACGTTTAAGGTAGGGCTAACCTGTTGAATAATGTCTATGGAAGGGCTAACCTCGTGACCCGATTGTTCAACACCCGGGCGTTGTTCACGTAGATCTCCACCAACTCCTCGAACCGGAACCGGTCGGTGCCCTGGAGCACTTTATCAATCGCATTGAACACCTCGAAAGTGTCGATTTCCAACTCAATCTCGTAACTGCGGTCGTAGGAAACAATCTTCTTGCCCGACAGGTTCTTCGACTCGCGTGGAATCATCACCTGCGTCAAGTCGAACTGCGTCACCGTTTGAGCATGGGCCCAAGTGTTTCTTTTCTTGTTTCGCACCAATTGCGATGCATTTCGAGCAACTAGTTGGTCCACCGTAGTGTCAGAAACAGGCATTTCCAACGACAACGATAGCCGTAAATCGTACATCGAAGACGGGTTGTGGATGAAGAGATCAGAAATCCGCTGTTTTTCGATTCCCGTGTACCGGGGCGGACTCAACGAATTATCTTTCGACACCCGTACGGTTTTGGGCTGCTCTCCGGGCTTATTGGCCGGATAAAAGGTATCCGTGATGTCTGACTCGAGCATGTTAAATTTTCTCTTCGGCTTATTGCTGTTATTTTTGCTTTTTTTAAGCTCATCCTGGTAGGTGTGCTCTAACTCCAGAAAGAGCTTGCTCACCTCGGAGAACGCCTTCTCGTCCACCTGCATGTCAAAGTACACGTCGGGATTGCTGGAGTAGACGCATTCGGTGGTGACATTCAAGTTGATGCGCTTCCCGCGCAGTTTGTCCATGATGGTGCCGAATTTCAACTCCAATTCAACGTATTTACGGTTGTGCTCCGCCACCTCTCTAAAATTGGCAAACACCCACTCGGCAATGGTCCGAGTCACCGACGGAGGAGGAATGATTCCGGTGATGCTGCACTCCAAGTCCATGCTGGGGGTCGAGGTGTAGTCGAATACTCTTTTGTCGTTGAATTTGGTAGTAGTCAGAGTAGGGGCAGCATTTGAAGCTCCAGGGGCTCGTTGGTCGTGGTTTTGGTGCTGGTCTCTGGAATGGCGGCTCTGACTGGGTGGAATCCACACCTGCGCCCAAATTGGCGGCGTCTCGTATCGTCTGGGCTTGGTGGAGTTCTTGATCTTCTTTATTCTGGTGAGGTCGTCATCTTTGGTTTCAACGGCCTTTTCCAGCGGCAGTTTTGCCGCGTCCACGTCGATATCATCCGTTTCTTCCTCTTCTTCCTCTTCTTCCTCTTCTTCTACCCGGATATCCGAGATGTCGAAGTCCTCGTCCGAGGATTCCTTGTTGGTGATGTCTCCGACGGAGTTGCGTTGAACGGGCCGACGCACGTCTTCTGCGCCCAATTTTGTGCGTGCAGTGGGACTTATGGGCTTCTGGAACCCTTGGAGCTTTTCTGGAACCCCATCGTCATTCAAAATGTTGACAATCGAGTGTCTTGCCAGAGCGACCAGACTGGTAGGAGAGGACTCTGGGGCCGGTCTTTGCACGTCTTCGGCTTCGCTTGGAGGCGATTCCTTATTCAATATGGACCCCACGTTCATTCTTGTTATAATACAGCGTTTTATGGTACAGGAGGGCGGTGGAAACGTAGGTAGGGCAGAAGTAGGGAAGGGAAGTGTTGCATAACATGAAAATAATGGCCATGTCGTGCACCTACCGACTGGTGCTAGTGAAACAGGGAATGTTATATTTGCAGAGCTGGGGCAGTTACGGAGGAGGAAACACTTCCCCTTTCGTGCCACTACCCGGGAGAGATGCTCATGGGATGTTTGGGACTAGTACTTCCTCTGGAGCAGTTCGGACATGACCGAAGGAATTGGATAAAGTCACGTGATTAGACTGGTCTTGGAAGGTATAACAAGATAGGCATCTACACCATTATACATGGCTAAACATTCGTAGCTACTCCTACAGCTCCGGTCTTATGATAGTATATTAGATAGGTAGCGACTCCAAACTAGGCAGCTAAGTTCTTGTTCAATCTCTTCTGCACAGCATCAATGAACTCCTCGGTGGTGACGTAGCTGGCTCTGTCGGTCTTGCCCTGGGTCAAGGCCAAGTCCTTGGTCATGATATTGTCCTTGGACACTGTCTCAATGGTGGCTCTCTCCAATTCCTCGCCGAACTTGACCACGTCGTCGGTACCATCCAACTTACCTCTCTGGATAATACCCCGGGTCCAGGCGAAAATGGAAGCAATGGAGTTAGTGGAGGTCTCCTTGCCCTGCTGGTGCTGTCTGTAGTGTCTGGTGACGGTGCCATGGGCAGCCTCGGATTCGAAGGCCTTTCCGTCGGGAGTCATCAAAACCGAGGTCATCAAGCCCAAAGAGCCAAAACCCTGGGCCACGATATCCGACTGCACGTCTCCGTCGTAGTTCTTCATGGCAATGATGTAGCCACCCTTGGACTTCAACATCTGGGCCACCATGTCGTCGATCAATCTGTGCTCGTACCAGATGCCGGCCTCGTCGAACAACTTCTTGTACTTGGACGCGTACAAGCCCTCGAAGATGTCCTTGAACTTGCCGTCGTACTTCTTCAAGATGGTGTTCTTGGTGGAGGAGAACAAGTTGAGCTTTCTCTCCAACGCCAACCGGAACGACGACTCGGCAAAGTCCGTGATGGACGCGTCGGTGTTGTACATGCCCAAGGCGACACCGGGGGCCTCGAAGTTGTAGACGGGGATGGACTGGGGCTCGGAGCCGTCCGCCGGCTTGAACACGAGCGACAACTCTCCGGCCTTGGGGATCACCAAGTCCGTGGCCTTGTACTGGTCTCCGAAGGCGTGACGACCGATGATGATGGGCTTTTCCCACGAGGGCACGATCCGGGGGATGTTGTCGATAACAATGGGCTCTCTGAACACGGTTCCGCCGAGGATGTTTCTCAAGGTTCCGTTAGGGGAGAGCCACATCTTCTTGAGGCCGAATTCTTTGACACGCTGCTCATCGGGAGTGATGGTGGCACATTTTACTCCCACCTGGTACTTGAGGATGGCATTGGCGGCATCAGTGGTGACCTTGTCGTTTGTTTGGTCCCGGTACTCGATGCCCAAGTCGTAGTACTTCAAGTCCACCTCGAGGTAGGGCAAGATCAACTTGTCCTTGATGAACTGCCAGATGATTCTGGTCTGTTCGTCTCCGTCCATCTCCACGATGGGGTTCTTCACGCTGATTTTGGCCATGGTGTTGCGGTGTTTTGCTGCAGCGGTTCCACTGCGAATAAACCCATTATATACTGGGCAATTCCAAATCACGGGAACCACAGCTGATTCCCGGGGTTAAGTTTTTCTGGTGCGAAGGGGTGCGAAACAGAACCCTGCTTAGGGAGTGTGGGGAGGCAAAGGTCAGCATGGGAAAGTTTGCCGCAGGGGACGGGGAATAGGCGGAGGTATCGGGGTGGAGGGGAGAAGCGAGGAAGCAAGGAAGCAAGGAAGCAAGGAAGGACCAATCAGGGCGAGGGAAATGGACAGGGAAGGAGGCATGAAGGATGAGATGTGGTTGTGCGGTTCACGACGTACCCCACACCCTGCGGCACCCGAGAAATTCCTAGCGGGGCCGCGGTTGGAACTGCCCAGTCCGATCTGTTCCGGCGGATTGGGGGAAGCACGGCACGGGATTGGGGTGAGGTGGAAATGGATTGATAGATGGAAATAGATGGAGGGGATGTGATGGAGGAGTGGAGATGTGATGGAGGGTGGAGATGTGATGGAGGGGTGGAGATGTGATGAGATGGTGGTGATGAGATGGAGATTATAGGGATGTAGGAAATGAAATGATGGGAGTTCTGCCTGGGGACTTCTCTTCTCGTTGCACTCCAATTCTGTTCCAGACCAGGGTAAGCCGCGGTGAGGGGTGCAGTTCTGCGATGGAGACGGGGTGCAGTATCGGCATGGCGTCAAGCGTGGCGGCATGGTGTTAGGAGCATGGAAGCGATGTTGCAGGGCATTTGGCGTGGTCGCAT
This sequence comes from Suhomyces kunorum, assembly GCA_030561465.1. NCBI lineage: Eukaryota > Fungi > Ascomycota > Pichiomycetes > Serinales > Debaryomycetaceae > Suhomyces > Suhomyces kunorum. The sequence goes on along the minus strand of JAKTXF010000028.1, from coordinate 95,051 downwards.
AGGCACTGCAGATAGAGTAAGCGGAACGGAGATATCCCATGACAATTACCCAGAACAGGAACAGGCACTGGCGAAGTGACTGGTGAGTCATGTGTGAGTGACACACTCCAATGCTTCACTGTGACTATATCACATGTGCGAGTGCCAGTGCTATTGTCGATCACTGCCGTATGCACTAATCGCACTCATCAACCAGAAGATCCGCTAATCCCTCGATTCTTTCCGTCAACCGTCTTATTCCCCGGAACTCGGTCTCGGCACAGTCCAAGTACGCGGCTGCCTGGAATTGCCAGTTTCCTGCTTGAGCCGGGCTCCGGGCGGAATTAGGCTTTTTCCTATTCTCACCCGAGCAGATTATGAGATTATGTCATAAGTGGTGACATGTGCGAACGAAGCTGTCCAGAACGTGCGACTAACACGATAATAGCAAGTCTCGTCGGCTATGGCTGCGAAAGCTGCGTGGCACTGCATGGGGGCATCCTCTATGGTTGTCCTACTATCTGCAGTAGTATGCGATACACGGCTTTCCTCTGATGCGATACCCCACAAAATCGGCGATATGGGAAGATCGCACTATGGTAGTATGCTACCATTTTCCATTCTGCAATATTCTAGACAACCCAGGCGAAACGGCATAGTGAAATCACTGTGTTATATACCCCAGATACGTCTGCCAGTCTCCTCTCCGGTTGCTGCATTTCTCTTGATACCTCACACATTATTGCTCATGGCCTCCCAATTTCACTCCTCTCCGTTCCTTTTAGCGAAATCATTTTTCAACTTGCTTATCGCGTACATGTGAAGATAAAGCGTCCTAAAGAGGCCGACATTTTCACCCACTTTCACCCAATCTACCTCCTCTCTCTGTAGCAACGGCGTCGCCCATTCTATCGGAATCTTCAACTCTGCCAACATCTCTGCACTGGCACCCACACTTCGACATGCACTGACCCTGTCAAGGTCTTCAAAAAATCCGTTGAGCAGCCGTCCATAGGTGACGTAGCTCTGATGGAGATGGCCCATAATTAGAGAAAACTGTCTCGTGGAACCTAGGTTCGTCTTCAACAATAGCGTCTCTGTCAACGCAATTACTGCATTATTCTTATCGTGGGGGTTGTGAAAAAACGAAATCATCAACGAGAAGTATCTCGCCATCAACAACTTGTCACATCGTATGGGGTAGTAACAAAAAGACCCGACACGGTCAAGATAATGTAGGAATTCGCTAGATATATCATAACTTTGGGCGAGACACATTTTCATGGCGTTGCTTCGAATCCGGACTAATGGAACAAACTCAATCTTCTCCACCGTGTGCTCTTGCATACTTTGGTCAAACTCGCCAAACAACTGCACCAAGGCAAAGTTATTTTTGGACACAAACTCCACGATAATCAAGAGGAGCTGCTCGACATTTTCCGACCGCTTGATCACCTGGGTAAAGATTTCGTCAAAATGACAGTTCTGGAGCATGTGGCCCACCACATTCTGCAAGTTGGAATATCGGGCCACCACTCTGATGATTGCAGCCAAGATGCGGAGTGAGAGCGAATCGCCACAAAACTCCAAGATCGAATTAAAAAACTGCGTTTCGAACACCTTGAAGTAGGCAAGCTGCACGGCGATGGTGCATTCCTGGAGGAGATGGAAAAACACGTCCAAGTAAAATTGGAATATTTCCATATCGAAACTCCCATGTGCGATTTCGGAGAGCAACCCCACGAAATTATCTATTAGCTCTGTGTAGCCTAGCATGAATTTCTGTAAGGGGTCAATTTCTCTGGTAAGGCTTGCTAGTTCCGTTAGTGCGGGAATGGCCCGGGGGTTCCTTTTGTGGAATATCAATAGCCGTAGGTGGGTAAGCACCAGAAACTCGCTTGCTGTGCCCTCTTCCTCGTGTACTCGGAACCAGTAGCCCAAAGACCCCGGGAATTTCTTGTAGATTGCAATTAAATTGTCGAGAAACTGTTCCAAGTAGTTTAGGTGGATTTCCGCAAGTAATGAGAATTGCGCAAAATGCAGTAGGAACATGTCGACGGATTTAGTCCAGCATAACAAGAACTGGCTGGAAAGCGTTTCAAGTGTCATCACCAGTGCCGAGATCTGTAACACCAAGTCTAGTTGGTGTTTGAAGAGTGCAACGGAAATGTCGCCAATTGCAACACTGGAAAGGGCGTAGAAAAAGCCGTTGCACACCAAATCCGCTACATATCCGTCCACCTGGACCTGTTGCAACAAATCCATCAACGTCATTTCGCATAGGCCCTCTCCTTCTGTCTGCTGGTTAGCTTTTTGAACATCAAAAGCTGTATTTTCGCCATTTCTCCCATACTTACTGTGTATTGTACTAGAGCTTTGAGAGCAAGTTGGTGTACCACAATTGCGGGAGAAGGTTCCAATCGAGTCGTTTTGCGGTTCCATATCCGAGTAGATCTCCAGAGGAGGTGACCAACCGGGCGTGTGAAGCCTAACTTGCCCATTTGAGACAGTTCTTTGGTGAAGTGAATCACTCCTTTGTAAAAAGATGTGGTGATAGTTCGCGCTGAAACGGGGTTAAAAAATTGCAGCCAAAGATATATTTGAAACAGAACACATTTGCACCTTCTTATAAAAAGGCCGATCCTTTGGATATATGGGCAATAAAATTGGTGTAATTTCCACTCCTTCTTGGTCCATTATCGCTGCCCCATGTCTTCAGATTCGCCATATGAGTACTCCTACAACAAGTTTGGCTCCAGGGTGTCCCTTGGAGCCAGCAGAAAGCGGGAAAATGACGCCAGAACAAACACAGAAAGAGCCAAAACAATGACCAGGAACCACATCAGGTCCAACGACAACGACTACTCAAACAACTACATCCATACTGGCATTTCGCCCGTGGAATATATCACCAACAATGCCAACCCCCTAGAAGGCTACCCCAAACTCACCAAATTGCACACCCTTAAAAAAGAGCAAGTGGACAAATTTTCGCATCCGCCGTACGGGGCCAGGGTTGCTACTAACCAGATTGTGCCCACGTTGAATAGCTGGATCACAGACCACGCCCTCAAGTTCGATGTCATCATGATCGGTGCATTGGTGGAGAACCAGTTCATTCTCCCCATTCTCTTGAACCTCCCCATCCAGAAGCTTTGTGCCAAGCCGGGCTTTCTTTTCATCTGGTCAACAACCCGCAAAATCCAAGAGCTCACCAAGGTGTTGAACAATGAGAACTTCAATAAGAAATTCAGACGCTCCGAAGAACTCATATTCCTACCCTTGAACAAGAGCTCGAAATACTACCCTGCCGAGGACAACTATACTTCGCTATTCGAGAAGCAGCAGTGGCATTGCTGGATGTGCATCACTGGTACCGTTCGCAGATCCACAGATAACCACCTTATTCACTGCAATATTGACACCGATTTGCAATTGGAGTCGCCCCAGGCATCTAGACGCAACGATGCAGTGCCTGACTCGTTGTATAAGATCGCTGAGAACTTCTGCAACTCCAACCGAAGACTACACATCATTCCCTCTCGTATTGGCTACAATTTGGTCCCCAGGATGAGGGCAGGGTGGGTTATCATAGGCCCCGACGTGCTCGTGAATAACTTCGATCCCGATGCCTACCAAGAAGAATTGTTTGCCAAATCCAAGGTGAAGTACGCTCAGATCAATGGCAAGACTACTGCACAATACTTGGTGCCACAGACCGAAGAAATCGAGGAGTTGCGTCCAAAAAGTCCAATTTCTGGATGAGCTGAGATGTTAGTATTTGACGTAATGGGCAAAGTCTATTGATCAGATAATTGATGAATGTTGGATAGGAAAAGTTATCAGCATCGTCTAAACTCTGAGTGAGCTGAGTTAGGTTATCATCACAACAATAGCACTCCGATAATCACATACTGGTTCAGTTGTTGTGTTGCTTGAAGATCAGGCGTCCTTTGAGAATTTATACAGAAAATTTTCTGGGCCGGGTAATGGTCGTGCGAGGGCGAGTTTACCGATGAAAACCCTTGCTAGGAGAAGGACTTATGGGAAAACCCCCATTTCAAGGTGTTTTTAAGGAACAATGAGGTGCTGACGAACGGGGATGAAGTACTATAATATCTGCATGTTCTAGTACCCTAATGTTGGAACCTTGCACAATCGTAGCCGGCTGCAAAAAGGTGCGGAATCGGACTTATCGCTAATGATCAGACCTACGAGGAAGGCTATGAGGGATTGGGGATTCGAAGGAAGCAACAACAACCCTTACATTGGTGAGAAACATTATCCTTCCCGCATCTGAAAAGACCTCTCTTGGTTAGAAGTTCGCAGAGTTTCTGGAGTTGCCCAAATTGCAGCAATGAGAAGAGCTGAACAACGCCCATGACTACTACTGAGCTACCGCTGCAGTCTACCCTGACAATCGCTATTTAATACCCACTTCAGAAATATTACATATACACAGAGCGAAGTAGCCCATTGGAACTGATATGAACCCTATACTACAGCAACACGAACTATTTCAAGCCTTCCTACCCTTGTCTTCCTACCTCAATCTCATTGTGTATTCTCTAATCCCCCTCTCCTTCCTCTCCTCCATCTACTTCTCCGCAGCATCGGTTCCGTGGTCTAGCTGGTTACGGCATCTGCTTAACACGCAGAACGTCCCCAGTTCTATCCTGGGCGTAATCATTTTTTGGTTGCTTCCTCTTCCTCCAACCCATCGCTGCTTCGCTTCCGATCCTCCCATTCCTGGCTGCTCGCGTCTCGTCATGCCCTCGGTACCGTCGGGTGCCTCCGTGCCATCACCAAACGCAGGGATGGATTGCGATGCACTGTGCCGGGTTCTGAGGCAAGGATTTAGACCCGAATGCCGTAGACTTGGTTGGGTTTGCCATCGGAGGCCATAGCACCGCCCAGTTCTCGGCCGTCGCTATTTATATCGTGCTGACATCAAAGCTCTGCGGGGTGTAGCGAGCGTCAGTAGCGAGTGCCACCTTATACTTGACTCTTTTTCTCGCTAGCTCCCATATGGCCGCCTCATTTTCTCGCTAGCTTCGCACTATTGTACCGCGCGCGGGCCCCATCCCTTCGCTAGCACTCCATGCGCGGACCCCAATCTCTCGCTAACTCCACCAAAGTGTCTCCCTAATTCAATCATTCAAGTCTATCCTTCAGTGCCCCCATTTCTCTCTAGCTCCCTCTCCATACTCTCTATCTATAATCTCTCCCTCTCTCCATTCTCTCTTTCCATTCTCTCCCTCCTTTCTCTCCCTCCCTCCTTTCTCTCCCTCCCTCCTTTCTCTCCCTCCCTCCTTTCTCTCCCTCTATCTCTCTGTCTCCCTACGCCCTCTCTATTTCTCCCTACGCCCTCTCTATTTCTCCCTATCCCCCCCTGCTCCCGCGCCATCGCCCCTGCCACACGCACTCCTGCAGACTTTTAGCAGCACTCCCTACACCTCCCTCCAACCTTCCATTATCTACCACTGTTTCTTCCTCCTTCCTCCCTCCATCGCCGCTTCCGCACCTCCCCTTCCTCCCTTCCCCGTTACTACCATTCCCCGTTGTTTCGGCCCACTCTGTCGCCCCCTTTTCCCTCCCTCCATCTCCCCGTTGTTGCCTTTACCGCCAACGTATCCTGCGGCAGTATCCCGTCGGTTGCATCTCCCTCCTTCACCATTACCACTTCCCCCGTACCTCTAGCTCCATTACCTGGTTGGTCCTGTCTCGCATCCCTTCCGTCTCCTGCCCTTCTGCACCGTTTCCTGCTACGGTGTGTGTCTTGTTCCAAGCCTCTCATTCCTGCTCACCGTGTGTGCCGCTCCCCAGTTCGGCCGGTGTAATCCTCGGAGTTGACCCAATAGACCCAATAGACCCAATAGACCCAATAGACCCGTGCTGATTCGGTTGATTCAGTTGATCCCTGTCGATTCTTCGTGTTGACCATCTGTGTTCATTGCTGTTGGCCATTTCCCTGCAACCGCCTCCCTCGCCTATCGCCTATCGCCTCCGCCACATCCCCCATGTCATTTACACTCCTGCGTACCCTCGAAGACGAGGTACGCCAATCAGTGGAACTCAAGCCCCAGGTGACCTCGCTCATCCAGCTCTTCCTCAAGTACCTCAAGGAACCGCGGTACCAGTCGCCCTTGACCATTGCCGAGCTCTCGTCGCTCTTCCGCTACTTTTACAAAGACCTCCACGCCTCGGTGGTCCACGCATACACTCTGTCCAACACCACCAAGAAACAGCTCATCGCCGGGTCCGCCACCTTCAACCGCAACCCCAAGACGTTCGACTACCTCTTGGCCATCGCCAACTACAGCACCTCGTCCATCAAACTCCTCAAGCGCTCCGACACCGACGCGTTGTACCAGCTCCGGGTGTTCAACTACTACAAGTTCCTCACCATCTTCGAGTCCATCGAGCTCGCTCAGCGCACCCTCTACACCTCCACCAACAATGCCGAGGAGTCGCTCTACGACAAGATCTTCCGCTTCGACGAGCGCGACGTTATCTACCAGGAGTTCTTGGACGAGAAGTTGGACCTCCTCAAGCGCGCCAACGTCCCGTTCTCCCACTTCATCGAAAGCACCCATCCGGGTCTCATCGAAGTGATTGAGACCGTGTCGGAAGAGGATGTCAGTGAACTCTCGGCCCATTTGGCTGCCATGAAAGACAGTATCACCCCCTACTCCAAAATGGTGTCCATCGTCAAGTTGCATAAATCACTCATCGCGTTGTTGGCCAAAAACGGCTTCGCCAGTAGCGCCGTCAGCAACGACGTCATGTTGCCCACCCTCATATACCTTGTCATCTACAAGTTGCAAAGCAAGGTGGACTTGTACTTGAATTTCATTTTCATCAGAAACTTCCTTTGCCTCCTAGACCCCTACAAGGTGGAGATGTTCAATGTGAATTTGAACTCCTATATCCCCGTGGACCGCTCGGCAAAGCCCATCTCCAACAAGTATAGACAGTGTCAGTTGTTCGACTTGCTCAACCTCTGCGAGACCCAGACCGAGCACGAGAAGCTGGAGCACAAGATCTCCGATTCGTTCAAGTTCTACGACAACGACAGGGACTTGACCCAGTACATCTTGCACACCTTCTTGAACAACGGCGAGATCAACTTCTACTTGACCAACTTTGAGGCCATCATAATGTACATTTCCGACATCACTATCTCCGAGTTACCCACGGAGTCACATACCGAGATCGATGCCGGGAACAAGCTCTTGAACCTGGGGCTTCTGAAGCTCGTGGACGAGGAATTGTCCACCCACTTCAAGTTTCCTAATGGCGAGCTCGAAGAGGAGATCAAGCCCAAGGACGACGGCGACAAGGCCCGGTCCCGGTCATCGTCGGTGTTGAACACCATCAGCAACCGTCTCGGCGAAACCCGGTCCCGGTCTAACAGCTCCATCATGAACAGTTTGAAGTCGTCCAACATCTCTCTCAGCAAGGAGAACTTTCCCACTTTGAGCAACGAGACCGATTCCCTAAACTCCCCTGCAACTGAGACTTCGGAGAACATCAGTTTGTCGGTGATGAAGAACATCTTGGGCCGTATCGGCTCAGTATCGGTGCTGCAGTTCAAGCCTACGGACGATGCCAATGCCGACCCAGCTCATGACACTGACACCGTCACCAACACGCCCCACAAGCGCTCCAGCTCGCTCATCAACCGGCTTTCGCCCAACCACACCCGCACACGCTCATCTTCACTCGAGAATACACTGCCAGCCACCAACAACACTACCACCAATAAGCGCAACTCCATTACCTCCAAGTTCACCCTGGGGGTGTCTGAATTTATGACCAAGCTCAATACTACCACCTACCCAGCACTGCAGTCTGCGAACAAGAACGTATCCAACAGCTCGTTGCACTCGTTAGACAACGGTACCGATGACACGGCCCCAGCTGCTCCCCGGCATCCTGAATACACCCGCAGCCGTACCACCAGTTTGCAGATCATGGACAAGTGGTTCAACAACATCGGAGGCAGTGTGGCGAAGCCAGCATTGCCCACCAGCTCTGAGGAGTTGGATGTCCGTGAAGTGACTCAGTTCCTCCACCGCGACTTTGACCTGCTTTCCGTCAAGGATCTCCGCACCATGAAGACGTACTACGACCAGCTCTGTGCCGAGATGGTGCGGGACGATGCTCCCACGGTGTCGGGCACCCCCAGTGGCCGCAATGGCCAGATTGCGCTGCCTTCGCAGTTGACGATTCCAGGGGGTCATACGGATGCCACCATTGACGGTGCCAGTGCTGAGCTCTCGGCCTCGCCCCACGAGACCGATGATGCGCCGTCGCTATAAATTGGCTCTATGGAATAGAGATAGGTTTATGAGAATGGTGAAAATGCACGATTAAAATTAAACGAATAATGAGGAATTATGGTACTATGAAATACGCTTATGAGATGACAATATGACAATAAGGAGATGGTCTAGTGAGAAGATCCATACTGCGATTACCCAGATGAGATTCTCTGATTCGGATACTCTACGAGATTATCGGATTCACTATTAACGGAGATGAGTGGGAAGTCCCCAGGCAACTCTACATGGCTAATTAGATGGTTCCAGATTATGTACGCGACTCTACTTGTCTTCTGAGAGTATTTCAGACCCCCAATGGCTCCATCTGTCAATAAGACGTTGCCTGTGTCTGTATCTTCTCAGATGTCGCAGAGCAAATGTCGCAGATGTCTCTCTTACACCTCCCTCACCTCTCATCTCCACCTTTCACGCCTCCTCCTCCTCCTCTCCCATTTCCCTCTCCATAGCTCCATCCTCCTCCTCCTTCTCGTCCCCTCCTCATTCTCCACCTTGTATCTCCCTTTCCATCTCCTTCCATCTCCTGCCTGATCGTGATGCTGTGTGCAGGTCGCGAACCGGGTTCCAGAACAATCCATGTCCATAGCACATATATATACGCAACTCTCGCCCCTGTTCCATGTAATGAACTCCCGCAAACACCTCCGTTCCCCCGAGGACGACATCCGGGTGGACGGCAAACGCATCAAATTGGATAACTTGTTTGGTGGTCTTTCCCTCGGAGCAGACTCTTCCAAACACACTATTCCTCCAATACGAGTGCACAAACCCGAGCATCGTCTGAGTTCTGCCGCTCCAGTTGTCCCAGATATCAACAGTTACATTGCCAAACGCTTGGTACACCATTATAATGCGACTATGGCCGCCAGATTTGCCGTACTTCCATGGTATGATGGAAGAGACCTTGTTGTGGCACGATTCCAACGATGGATGGTACGGATGTTCAATCGCTTTATTGGCCGCTACAACCGCGTCAATGGCACGCGGGTGCATGCATCATCCAATCACAATCGAGCTATGGCCATGGCAGCACAACATGGACTCGGAATGGAACAGTTCTTTGGAATTGTACTACAAGAGAACGAGGCCGAGAATAAGAGGTTGCGACGTAGGCAGGAGAAACGAGAGAAGAAAGGGGATGTTTTGCGCGACGTGAGCTACACTTACTGGGAGAAGGGGAAGGGGATGGACAAGGAGATGTCCAGTGATGGAGAGAGTGAGGGTGAAGGGGGGGAGGCTATAGAGGGTGAAGGTATAGAGAGTGAGAATATAGGGAGTGAGACTATGAGAACGGAGAATATAGACAGTGAGGGTATCAGAATGGAGAATGAGAACATGCGATCGAAAAAGGATAATGAGTATGTGAAATTGAATGGGATGGAAAATGGGAATGTGAGAATTAATGGCATGGAAAATGAGTATATGAATGGGATGGAGCCTGGGAATGAAAGCGACATTGAAATGGAAGTCGACGCACACAGTCCCATCGAGTCGAATTATGGCTCCTACTACTATGATTTTAAGGAGGTCTAGTAGCATCGTGGAATAATGCTCCGTTGGTCCCATCCATTCGTTATTATACTGTATTGATACAATATGATGCATCTCATACTATCATTATCCGATAAACCCATACATTCATGATCCACTACTCTCTTGTCTCCATTGATCCATATGAGATATCTGATCAATATGTCTCATACTGAGATTCTTCCATTACACCCACATCGTCCCCCCAAACATCCCATCCATTAATCTTCGAATCCATTGCATTTCCCAACCTCTCCAATTTGAACCGCGCACACCTCAAGGTCCAATATAATGCCATTGATCCTATCCATCACAAACTTTGGCACCTTCCATAACCTCAAATCCCATATTGTCTAGATCCTGTATCCCTCCATATCCACTCCCATGATTCACCATAACCCCCATATTCCTCATTCCTTCCTTCCATTCGTCCTACTCCATCCCTGCATGCTGTTGCGAGCCCCGCTCATTTCTGTCACATGATCTATAACCATCGATATTGAAACCTTCTTCCCCATGCTTTCTCCCCATGACGTCCCTCCTCCACCTACCGTCGGAGGTTATCCTCCGCATCTTCCAGTACTTGACTCCCGGAGAGACGCTTTCCATCATTCGCCGCCTTGAAAGCCCCGAAAACGGCCCCTCCATCGCAGCCATCATCTCCTTCTTGTACCAACGTCTTTTCAACGGCAAGATCGTCATCGTCAACCGAGACCCCAACCAGTCACTAAAAGGCAACACCATGTTCTCCGTCCACTCATTCGAGCAAATGTTCCATCAAAGCACCCGCCAGAACCGTATTTTCCAAGGCATCCGTCCCAACTCCATTGAATTCAACTTCTCTCGCACCTCCAACGACTACACAGCATATACCGCCGATTTGTACCACTTCAATGGCCTCTTGGAGGGCGACGCCCGCCGCTGCAAGCACATCCACGAGTACTTGGCCAAAACTCTCCAGATGCGCGTGCACATTGATGCCAACCTCTTGATGACAGAGAACCCCACGTCTCTTTCCACGGTGATTCTCAAGACCATGATCTGTCTCTCGCAGCATCCGCACATCGCCATCACCCTCAGTCTGCTCTGCATCAAGGCCTCTGAGATCGGGGGCATTTTTGCTTCGCAATGGATCCAGTTATTCCCCAAATTTTCCAGTCTCCGCCGCCTAGATCTCTCCAATAACGTGCTCCGCAACCGCTACGATGACACTCCCGATGTTCTCGCCAAAATCAAGCTTCCAAAGACCCTCCAGACCCTCATTCTCGACAATAACTCCCTCACTCAGGCATCGAGGCAGTTTTTCCAGGCTCTTCCCGATTCCGTGTGCAGTGTCAGCTTGAAGAACAACAATATCCGGGACTTACTCACACTGGAACGCGAGTTCCGGGTACTACGGCACCTTCCCAACCTCCGGATGCTCGACATGAGCAGTAATCCTCTTACTAATGTCGAATATGCCGTGTTCGGCCCTGTGTCGCAAAAGCACCCCCATTTCACCATAGATGTCACCGACACCGCGGTGGACCCCCACGACTTGAAGCAGGCTTCGCGTGTGCTAGGTTTTCGTGTAATGCGATAGACATGTCAAAGATGTAGTACGATAATGGGAAAACTGTCGCTATTCTCTCGCTATTTTTCGCAGATTTCTCTCTATCCTCGCTTCGCTCGCTCTCTTTTCTCTCTATCCTCGCTTCGCTCGCTCTCTTTTCTCTCACTTTCCTCGCTACGCTCGCTCTCTTTTTTCTCTCACTTTCTCGCTGCGCTCGCCCTTTTTTCTCTCACTTTCTCGCTGCGCTCGCCCTTTCTGTCCCTATTTTCTCCCTATCCTCCCTATTCTCTCAATCCTTGCTCTAGGGAGAAAGTCCGTACGCTAGGTCTTTCTACTTCTCATGTTGGGCATCTACAGGCTCGGCATACCCAGGGTAGCCCGTTTGGCATTGCCGTCACCCGTTCGGCGGATGCCGTTCCCTTCTTCCCTCCTTTGTCTCGCCAAACCACTCGTTTCTCACCGGGTTTTGCCGCTTTCTTGTCGCAGTCCTCACCGTCAATACCGATTCAATTCCTCCTCCACACAGCCGCCTCCCACCTCCAATACCCCCCTAAATGCCCCCAAATCTAAGTCGCTGTCCCTCTGGAAGGATATCGTGCGTTTGTTGAAATTGGCCCGCCCAGAATACGGGCTTTTGTTCTGTGCCTTGTTGTGCTTGATTGCAACTTCCGCCACCTCGATGTCGGTGCCATTATTCATCGGAAAGATCATCGACACCACCAAATCTCCGGGCGGAGAACAATCTGCAGACAATAATGATGACGAAGATGAAGACCGCAAGATCATGGGGCTTCCTCCCGTCCAGTTCTACTCAGCATTGTGCGTACTCTTCGTGGCAGGAGCAGTGGCCAACTTCGGAAGATCGTATCTTTTGCGGACAGTAGGAGAGAAATTCGTTGCCCGTTTGCGGTCCCGGTTGTTCTCCAAGATCTTGAGTCAGGACATGTATTTCTTCGACGTGGGGCCTACCAAGTCGGGAATGAAGACCGGAGACTTGATCTCGCGATTATCCAACGATACCCAGATCATTTCCAAGACCTTGAGTGGAAATATCAGTGATGGCACGAGGGCATTGATTAGCGGCATGGTGGGATTGTCCATGATGTGTTTCGTATCGTGGAAATTGACCCTCTGCATGAGTCTTTTGTTCCCTCCTCTCATCGTGATGTCCTCGGTCTACGGCCGCAAAATCAAGGCATTGTCCCGCCAGGTGCAAGAGAACTTGGGGTTGATGACCAAGGTCACCGAGGAGAAGCTCAATGGGTTGAAAACCATCCAGAGCTTCTCGCAACAGAAGTCGGTGGTACATGATTATAATCATGAAATCAAGAAGATCTTCGACACCTCGTTGAAGGAAGGCAAATTGAGTGGAATCTACTACGGCACCAACGGCCTCTTGGGCAACGTGTCCATCATCGGGCTCTTGATCGTGGGAACCCAGCTCATTGGAAACGGCGAATTGACCATCGGAGAGCTTTCCTCTTTCATGATGTATGCCATCTACACTGGCTCGTCTGTTTTCGGCTTGGGCAACTTCTACACCGAGTTGATGAAGGGAATTGGAGCAGCAGAACGCATTTTCGAGTTGATCGAGCTGAAACCCAGCATTCCCGCCAGCTTGGGTAAAAAGGTTCCCGATATCTACGGCGATATCAACTTCAAAAATATCAATTTCAATTATCCATCTCGTCCGGAATCCACCATTTTCCATGATCTTAACTTGACCATCCGTCTCGGGGAGAACGTGTGTTTCGTGGGTCCTTCTGGAAGCGGAAAATCCACGGTGCTGCAGTTATTGTTCCGGTTCTACGACCCCAATTCCGGCGAAGTCTTCATCAACGGCCACGACATCAAGGACTTGAACTTGAACTATTTCCGCTCCAAGCTTGGATACGTGCAGCAGGAGCCGTTCCTTTTCAGTGGCAGTATCCGAGAAAACATTTTATTTGGCAAGGAAGATGCCACGGAAGAGGAAATCGAAGAGGCACTTCGGTTGAGTAACTCGCTATCGTTCATTTCGGCGCTTCCAAACGGCATCGACACCGTGATTGGACCGTCAAACAGCACTCAGCTCAGTGGAGGACAGAAACAGCGAGTCTCGTTGGCACGAACATTAATCCGTAAGCCCAGGATCTTGATCTTGGACGAGGCCACCTCGGCATTGGACTCCATCAGTGAGGAGATTGTCATGCACAACTTGAGTCGGTTGAACCGGGAGCATGGGGTGTCCATCATCTCCATTGCGCATCGGTTATCTACCATCAAGAATAGTGAGAGAGTGGTGGTGCTTGGTCCGGATGGAGCGATATTGGAAGACGGTACGTTCCAGCAACTCTACAACGATCCGTCCAGTGCATTTAACAGATTGTTGAAAAATCATAATCTCGAATAGACGTGTAAATAGGCGTGGTATGACTGAGTTGTACACCAAAAATAACGAATAATATGTATTATGCATTGATTGAGTTGGAGATGAAGGGAAGGTTGGAGCTGTAGCAGTCAACGGGTCAATTGCAGTGCAAGTGTAGATGAATAACGGAATCAACTACGAAAGACACAGCACTCTGGGGCAATAAGAGACCCGGAATATTATACCTGTGGAGAGTTTCAAAAAGGACACACCGAGCATTATATCTGTAGCGAATTTCAGTATTGCACTCGGAAAATTCACCAGAGAGGGGACGGAAAACCCCATACGACAGAAAGTACGGAATTCAAAATAATTCTTCCAATGCAAGTTGAGCCGTCTACTCAAATTTCACGCGATAGATGCCAGCAAATTCAAAGCTTTAGACCCCATAATCATGGAAAGTTACTTATCTAACACACCCAGGTCTACAGAAGTGAAACATAATCGTAGATCTGAATAATAATATTCTAGCAATCACACAGAAGATCCGCAAAACTTCTAGAACATCGTACAGAACACCTTGTCAGTAATCTAGAAATGCGCCTACCTTCACATATGCTAGTACCGTCACACTCACGAATTGCCAGGAAAATCCACTCTGAAACCTACCCCCGTGAAGAAGGTCATTGATTGAAGCACATGAATTATAGTAGCCAGACTACATCTTTACTAAAGCTTTGGTTGTGACTTATGCACATGAATATAATCATCGTCTATGCTCCACTTAATCAAGGCTCCTTCACACTACTCAATTGCATGTGAAGCGTCATCCTATGCCACACCTACCACGACCTCACATATGCCCCAATTACTGCTAAACAATGCCACCAATAAATAAAATAAAAGATAGAAATAATAAACATACTACTCCTTCTCATCATTTTCATAAGGTCCGGTGCGACCGCTAATTCTAGCCTCAAACCCCAAATATGATCTAGAGAACGCCAGTGAAGGTGATAATTAGATGTGATAAGCAGAGGGAATAATCAGGAACTCCATAGTAGAGAACCTCGTAGCCTGGGCTTCTATAATGCCCCTCTTCAGAATCATAGTCATAATCAATTGACTTAATAATAGTGCTGAAAATATCCCGTCCCGAACTCCATTCACAAAAGTGTTAGCCTGATGCCAACGCTCCCACTGCCGGAACCACGTCACCGTCTCGGCCGTTCTGATACGCAAGGCTGAACCGGCGCTGCAACGGGGGTTATTGCCTGTTTGACTCTTTGAGCTTTGACTGCCCCACTGCGGGCAACAACTTGCCGCGGCTTAAAGGTGGTGGCAAAATCTCCATTGCTCCAATTCCAAATCTCCAAGTAGTGGAGAACTGCCACCACGAACACTACTATCATTGGGGTTCTGACCTGAAAACTATCATTGGGGTTCTCACATGATGACAGACATGGTGTGGCCACAGAATGCGGTTGCCATGGCACTGCCCTTGTCGTGCGTTTCACAGATGATGGGCTGTTGTGTCAAGAGGCCAAACGGATACGGCAACTGCTCACGACCATGTTCTCGGTGCTGGTCGGCAAGAAATAGAAAGGAGAGAATAGAAATGGAAGTGACTATCATCCACTGCCATCTACATCAATCCAGCATCTACCGTAGCCTCTCTTTCTCTCCATTCTCTCTCTCCCTCTCTATTCCATCTCTCTCCTTCTTTTTCACTTTCACATGCGCGCGATGCCCGGCCTGAACCCTGCTCTTCCAGCAAACCACGCCCACCCTCCGTTCGTCTTAAACCCTCCCTTACTTCCTCTATTTCCACCTCTCTCCCCTCCCTTGCCTCCCATTGGCCTCTCTCCCCTCCCCTCCCGTCTCGCCCCGTCTCGCCCCGTCCCGCTGCGCTTCTGCTCCATTGCGGTGCCTCCATTGTCCCCTTCCCCGTTTTAGTCTCAGCTACTTCTCCGATCGTCGCAACCATCACTACTATAACTGTCAAAAGCTCCTCCGCCATGGACGCCCCAGACGTCCCCGACGCCTGCGACAAGGCCGAATCCGCATCTTCTCCCACTGCCACTGACGTTTCCACCAAAAATTCGCCCCGATCCCATCCGCAATCCCTCCCCGACCGTCCTCCTGCTGAAGCCATGCTCAGTCCTTCTCTCTACGCCAAGGTAGCGCTGATACTCTCGCGACTGTCCACCCCCACCACCACAGATGCCTCGGACTACTTCGGAACCATTGACGACGTAGCGTCCCTGGATCCCGAGCCCGATGCCGCCGCCGCCGCCGTGGGCCTGCGGCCTCTGAACTACTTCCTCAATCTTCTCTCCACCACCTCCATGTTCCTGGGCATAGGGTTTGACACCGTCAGCGACGCCTCCAGACTCAAAGACAGCATTCTCAGCACTGCCGCCCGCGTGCGGCTGCGTGCCAACACCGTGGCATGTTTCCGTCCCAGTAACGACCTGGACCGGGACCAAGACACCGAGCATTCCTCCTTCCTTAGGCCTACTGAGAAGCTAGAGAAATCGCCCGAGCTTGCGGCATCGCGGCTCCAGCCAATGGCAGTGCCGTTCTACGCCGTCTACGACTCCAGCACCGCCTCCAACTCCGATACCGACTCTGATACCGACTCTGATACCGACTCCGACGTGGTTTCCGGGGCGTCCATTGATGGTTCTGGCGCTGTTTCCGGTGTTTCTGCCGTGTCCTCCCCTTCCCATCTGCCTCCGCTTCCCCCGCCACTGCCGCACTTGCTTCCCATCGCAGAAATCAGCCGCGAGGAACTGGGCCCCGAGGAAGACAAAGACCTCGAGAACCCGGCACAAACCTACGCTGCCGGGCCCTCAGAGGCCCGGCAATCTGCCACGGCCCTCCGTGCGTTGCATTCTGCAGGTCTTCTGCACGAACACATCCCCGAACCCCAGGAATACTCCCTCACTGATATTGACCACGACGACGATTCGTTCTACACTCTCGCCAGCCACAAGGAGAGAGAGTCGCACCGCGAAAGACAACCTATGGAGAGTATAGATTCTCACCGCGAACGAGAGCGAGAACCTAGGGAGACCCACGACTCGCACCGCGACAAACTCTCCCCCAACCAGGGCGATTTCACCTCCATTACCGTGCCCATTCCCGCGGCCCAGACCCCCCGCACCGTGTTCGAGCAGTCCGTTGTCGACAACCTCAACCCCCGGCTCTTGCGCGAAAGGTTCTTGAAGTCCCATCAGGGCAAAGTCCCAGACGACGCACAAATACAGACCAAAACCGCGGAGTTGCGATTGCGCGTGGCAGAGAAGTTGCAAAAAGTGTTTGACATCGCCGACCACGAGTACTTCTACGACAACTTCAGTGCCTGGCTTGTCAATGACGTGCTCTTGCAGGGCCACTTGTACTTGACCAGCGACAGCATCCTCTTCTTTGCCTTTCTTCCCAAACGCTACTCCATGGCATTGCCCGCAGCCTCTTCTGGCTACACTACCCATGACGACTCCAACCTTTCCATCCAGTCGGGGTCCTTGGGGTTGAAAACAGCAAACTACGGCGAAACCATATTCACCTCCATTATGACCCACCGCTACTGGGCCATCTTGCGGCCCCAGGCCTTGAGCATCTATTCCTCTTCCACCGACCTCCATTTCCCTCGCATTGTCATCGACTTGAAATCGTGTGTGCGCGCAGAAGTTATGGAGAAGGAGAAGGATCCCCAGCCCAAATCCAGCGCTACCCCCACCGGCCGCACCTCCCTCGACATCCAGACTCCTCGTTTCACCTCCAAAAGCTCCGACAGCATCATGTCGCCTCGACTCTTGAGCAGACGCAATTCCAGTGAAGGCTCATCCTCTCCAAGATTGACCAGTTCTCACACCGAACTCAATCTTCTGGCCGACGACGAGTCCTATTTCTCCAGCATGTTAAGTGGTGAGGCCATGGAGCCCACCGAGGACAACATCGAGAGCTCCTCTGGTGTGTGGTTCAAATTGACCACCAAAACCAAGACCTACAAGTTCCATACCGATAACTTGTATCTTGCGCGCCAATGGTGCCACAACCTCACCAAAATCATCTTCCAGTTGAACAATTCCAACGCCGGAAATGAGGTGCTCATCAAGATCCCAATGGAGAACATCATCAATTTCAATCGTATGAGCTTGTTGGGCCTGAATCACCAGGACGACGATGCCATTGATGCCGAACCTGAGGAGCTTCCCATTGGATTCCGCATGCACTACTTGAAAAATCATGTCTGCGATTCAGGTAAGAACCCGGAAAAGAAAAAGGGCTTGCTGAAGTCCTTGTCCAACGATGATCGCGTCGGTTTGGACGCCATCTACTTCTTGTTTTTCGACAGAGGCGATGAGTTCTACTCCAAGTTCACCCAATTGATCCAGGACTACCAGCAACGGGTGCGAAACCGGAGCGAGACTTCCCTGATAAGCAAGGTGCTGAAATCGTCCAAATTCTTGAATTTGGCCAAGGGAATCGTGCGCTCCGACTCCCTACACACAAGACAACCCGGAGCAGCCAAGAGCATTTCGACCTTAAGATCGTCCACCTCAAACAGCTCAATTATCGACCAATTTGCCCCATTGAATATGCATTTGCAGCAATTTCCCTTGTGCTTCAAAGATCAAGAAACCGCTCCTGACTCAAAGTTAAAGAAAATTGGCAGAAGCTTATCAAATACCTCCAAAATGTTCAGCTCCAGAAAATCTATCGAGAGTAACTCCACATCCTCTCTACCTACGCTAACTGCTGCTAAGCTCGAGTATGAGCATGTGGACTATACCGAGGAACAGGTTCCCAATATTAATTTCCCCCGTCCGTTATCAGTCAACGGGTTGAAGAACTTGAAAATGACGTTCGAAACGTCGCAGAAGGACTTCGAAACTGCCGAATACAGATACGAAAAAATCAAGGATAAGATTGGTATGGATGAATTGTTCGCTACCCAAGCTGAGGGACAGCGTTCTCCTGCTCCTCCTCCGGTTATGTCGGGTCCTTTGAATTTAACTGATCCTTCTGAATATGCTAATGATACTAAGAAGCCAACAAAGTTACAATCTATGAAAAAGAGCATCAAGGCTTTCTCAAATGTTAGTAACATGTGGACCTCTAATGCAAACCATTATTTTGAAATGACTGCCGACGACCCATTCCTCGTTAAAGATCCAAAGGATCGCGAAGTTTCACAATTGCATTTTGAAAAGCATTTCTCCTTAGGGTCTGAGATTGTTCTCCGTGCCAGCTACTATACACACTTGCTAAAGTCTATTCCCATTTATGGAAAGCTTTACTTGAGTACAGAGTACTTATGCTTCAGAAGTTTACTTCCCGGTGTGTCCACAAAAATGATTTTACCTCTCAATGATATTGAAAGATGTCTGCATGAAAAGGGAACAAAATTGACCTATTCATGCTTGGGACTCTTGATCAGCAATTACGACGAATTATCATTTGAATTCAGCTCCCAGCAATCAAGAGATGATTGTGAAAGTATGATTTTGCATCAATTGGAAGCCATTCATGCTGGGGAATCGTGGTCACCCAGACCTCATGATTGGGTCCACAACTACGATGTTGAAATGGCCAAGCGGAAGAATTCAGACCAACCTGATCCAGAAGCTGGAAAATACACCAATGACGATAATGAGACTTTAGCAGCTATTAGAATTGATAATGCTAGATTGAAAATGTTTGAAGAGAAGATTAACGCTGCTTCGGGTTTAGATATTCCAATTATTTTAGAAGACTCTCCATTCTACAAGACCGAAATTAAGCCTTCTACATCCTTCCATTTTGTTTTGTTGACTATTGGTTCCAGAGGTGATGTCCAGCCTTACATTGCCTTGGGAAAGGGTTTGATGAAAGAGGGACATACTGTTACTATTGCTACACACATTGAATTCAAGGATTGGATAGTGAAGCATGGAATGAAATTCAAAGAGATTGCTGGCGATCCTGGAGAATTGATGTCTCTCATGGTGACACATGGATCCATGTCGGTTGCATTCTTGAAGGAAGCAAGCACCAAGTTCAGAACTTGGATCACCGAATTATTGTCCACGAGTTGGGAAGCTTGTCAAGAAGCAGATATTTTGATTGAGAGTCCTTCAGCTATGGCTGGAGTCCATATTGCTGAGGCATTGGGAATTCCATATATGAGAGCATTCACGATGCCCTGGACAAGAACAAGAGCGTATCCTCATGCATTTATTGTTCCTGATCAGAAGAAAGGTGGCTCATACAATTACTTGACCCATGTAATGTTTGAAACTGTGTTCTGGAAAGGCATTTCACACCAGGTCAACAATTGGAGAGTCAGAGAATTGGACTTGCCTAGAACAAACTTGTACCGTTTGCAACAATCGAAGATTCCCTTCTTGTACAATGTTTCGCCTACGATTTTCCCTCCTTCTGTGGATTTCCCTGATTGGATTAGAGTTACCGGATACTGGTTCTTAGATGAAGGTAGCGCAGAAGATTACAAGCCTCCAGAGGAATTGACTCGATTTATTGAGAATGCCAATAAGGATGAGAAAAAGCTTATCTACATTGGTTTTGGATCTATTGTTGTTAATGATGCCAAATTGATGACAGAAGCAATTGTGGAGGCAGTGAAGGCATCTGATGTGCGCTGCATCCTTAATAAAGGTTGGTCCGACCGTTTGTCCAAAAAGGACAAGGACGAGCCAGAGGTGGAATTGCCCAAGGAAATCTATAATTCTGGTGCTATTCCACATGATTGGCTTTTCAAGAAAATCGATGCTGCCATTCATCATGGTGGTTCGGGAACTACAGGTGCTACCCTTCGTGCTGGATTACCTACGGTGATCAAGCCATTTTTCGGAGACCAGTTCTTCTATGCATCTCGTATTGAAGAATCTGGAGTTGGAGTAGCGTTGAGGAAGCTCAATGCTAAGTCGTTGGCGAAGGCCATCAAGACTGTCACCGGTGATTTGAAGATTATTGAGAAGTCGAAAAAGCTCGGTGACCGGATCAACCAAGAGCACGGGGTGCAAACAGCGGTAGAAACCATCTATTCCGAGTTAGAATATGCCCGTCACCTTATTTTGACCAAACAGAAGCACAACGAGCACTACAGACAACATCATCCCGAGTTCAGCTCGGGTATCCAGACCCCTGTGGTTCATGAGGAGTCAGAGATTTCCAGCAGTGACGAGTCCGACAATGATGTTGAGTCCGATACTGAGCTGCACGAATAAGGTGTGTCGAGAGAGATACCACATGCTGATATATAAGATACAGCTATTTATGCCGATTATGACGTACATGACATTCAATGTATAGAGGGCTTTTGGCCTGCATGCAAGTATGGATATCACTGATGTCCAGTTACGAACAAGATTGGAGATATTGAGGAGGATCGTTTCATATTGTATCTATGAAATTCTTGAAAAATAAAAAAAATACCAGAAATAAATAATATGACTGAACGATCATGGAGAGGGAAAAGGTCTGGAACCAATAAACGCTAACAGGATACGCAAATTACGGGTACGATACCTTGAGACGGCTTGACGAAGCTCAGTAAATATATTTCCCAAATCACCGACTAGTCCCAATATGGGAAGCTCTAATGAGGGTACTTTGACGTCATCTAATGAAAAATGCATGAGCTTGGTTTCCTGAATACCATCGATAAAAATCAGTGGGTAGTCTTATGCCTATCGTCTCCCACAATCTTTAAATTCGAAGTAACCAACATCTTCAATTAATAATTTCTAAACCAACTACGTCATTAATAATTCCAATACCAACTTCCTCAATTCAATTATAACTAATAAATTCAATCGATAATCATTCGATCCCTCTGACCCCTTTCATAAACACCAGAGACCCCAATCACCTCCTTTATTAAATCCTAGAATCAAGCAGCCTTACTCTAAACCTACTCTTTTCTCCCTTCAAACTTCCCTCCATCCCCTCGATTATGGATGCAAAACGCTTATCACATGACCAGCAGCGCCCCCAACCAAGGCGCCGTACCACAGCAGCCTCCGATTCCAGCCAATCTCATGCATCTCTCCCTCTAACACCCATAAAACCTCATAAAACCCTCTCTATCTTGAAATATTTGTCACACCCTAAATCTTTCCACTTTCTATCTCTCCATATCGCACTCACTATTCGCATTCATTTCTCTCCATTTTTCCGTTCCTCTCCGATTTTCATTGTCTCCCTCTTTTCAGTACCCCCACTGATGGTGCGGCTTGATAAGCGATTGCCTTCTTTCACGTGGTTAGCACCACTCCCCAACAATACCCACGCCTACAGCATCCTATGACCAGAAATTGGCCATTCAAACCATCTAGACGTATTCCTCCGATTCGCTTTACTCTATTAAGCCATTTTCTCCGTAACTCCACCGTCTCTGTAGCCCTTTTTGCCCGTCCCTCCCCAATGACTCAACCGTTTTGTACCGAAATCACCAGTCTAGTGCGAGACTGTTACATCAACCCATCTGTTTCTCGCCAACTCCCTTACACGGTCCAAACCCTCCCGTTTCTATGACCTACAGAGACATCACCAGCGAACAGCGAGAATCCAATCCCTACTCCCGCTTGGTCAATGGCCAGACCATCGTGGAAATACCCTCCTATACCCTTGAGTGCGGTGAAGTACTTTCCAACTTCCCGGTGGCCTACAAGACCTGGGGCCGCTTGAATCCCGACAAGGACAATGCCCTCTTGATCTGCCATGCGTTAACGGGTTCTTCCGACGTAAGTGATTGGTGGGGACCTCTTTTAGGTTCCAACAAGACGTTTGATCCCTCGCGGTTCTTCGTGATTTGCATCAACTTCCTCGGTTCTCCCTACGGTTCTTGTTCTCCTGTTTCCACCGATCCCGCCACTGGAAAGCCCTATGGGCCATCGTTCCCTTTGGTTACCGTGAAAGACGATATCGGCATCCATAAGCTCATTCTTGATTCCCTTGGAGTGAAAAGTCTCGCCTGTGTAATTGGCGGCTCCATGGGAGGAATGATAGCCTTGGAATATTCCGCTACATACAACAACACCGGGTACGTTCGCAGCATCATTGCCTTGGCCACGGCAGCCCGGGCCTCGGCGTGGTGTATCTCGTGGAACGAGACCCAGAGACAGTGCATTTTCAGTGATCCATACTACAACGACGGCTACTACTACGATACGGATAACAAGCCCGATTCGGGCTTGAGTGCCGCCCGCATGGCGGCGTTGTTAACGTATCGGTCGAGAAACTCGTTTGAGTCCCGTTTTGGCCGCAAACTTCCTACCAAAGACGGCTCCAAGGAAGAAGCCATTCGGTTTCCCAAGACCAAAGACGAGGAAAATTGGCTCTTGCACAACGAAGGACACCGCACCAGCACCAGAATGGCCTCCAACTCCTCGGCAAAGCCCCAGACCTACTTCACGGCCCAGTCGTACTTGCGGTACCAGGGCACCAAGTTCATCAACCGGTTCGATGCAAACTGCTACATCTCCATCAGCAGAAAGATGGACACCCATGATATCACCCGCAACCGGGAAAAGCCGGAAAAACACACGGAAGACCCTCTCCCAGCATTCTTGAACCAATTGAACGTGCCCCATTTGATCATTGGCATCGAATCCGACGGACTTTTCACCTTTGGCGAACAGGAATTGTTGGGTCAGCACATCCGCAATTCGGAACTCAAGAAGTTAGACTCTCCCGAGGGCCATGATGCATTTTTGCTCGAGTTCGAGCTCATCGACACCTACTGTCGGGAATATCTCCAGCGCCAACTCCCTTCGTTCTATGACAATTCCGGCAAGGTCGAGGTGTTTGAAAACTGGAAGGATTTCGTTGTTTCGGTTGACAACGAGGGCAACTCGGTGTTTGGAGAGGCGGAAAAGGACATCACCAACTGGTGAATCAAAAGTGAGGGTATCCCACCAAAAAAAGAGACAGGCAGCTAGGCTATTTGACGTATTTATTTAAAAAAATGTAGAATTATATAGTCAAGTAGTACTTAAAAAGAGGTTTCCAATGAAAGGAGAATTATAGTAGTGGAAGAGAGGTGAAATCCATACGGCAATACTCTAGGGATATATGAATTGGTCTATAGTGTACTCTCCAAAATCAGACGCAAATTATACGAATTTTTCATTGTAGATCAATTATTCTATGCCATGTCACTGTTCAAATAGTCCAACTTAGATGGATCCCCTGAAGTCACTGCATAGTTCGAGAATGAGTCAATACCCAACGGGACACGACCCCCGGAAGAACCCTTCTACCACTCCGTATCCTATCCTAGACGTAGGCATCCATTTCACTGCAATGTTCCAATCTACACCTCCATGCACTCTATCCAATTCATTCTCCCCGGTATGTACCCTTCATATTCGCATACTGACAGGAATTGGGTACTCTGGCCGAGTTGGTCTAAGGCGCCAGGGTAAGGTCCTGGTCTCTCCGGAGGCGCGAGTTCGAATCTCGCGGGTATCATCACACCAGCAATTCCCACTAATACCTATTTTCCTTTCTTTTTGCCCGTCACACTTGGGAATGGCATGTGACGAGATGAGAGGTTTCATATCTCGCGGTTCTGCTCCTTGAGTGTGGTTGCAGTTTGGGAATTCCCAAAAATTTTGTATTTTTCACTAAGTACATTCTCGACTGAGATGAGGACAAACCTTGATCCCCAAACTTCGTATATGTCTTCGACTCGGGTGATCCATTGCCAGTGCCCGGGTGGTGTTGCAGATTGTAGACGGCAGGGAACACCGAGGCGTCGCCCTGGTTTAAGCTCTCAACTATTGGGTGTATTAATTTTAGAAGGCACTGTTAACTAGGTCAAGAAAATGGCACCGTTAAGTGGAGTCAACTTAAGGGATTCAGTTAACTAGAGTCAATTAAATGACCATTTTGTCAACCTGAAGAGCTCTTCAACTATAATTAACTAATTGGCGTATTATCAAAGGGCCTACCTTTGTTCAATAAAGGGCTGTATTAACTATACATTAGAAAAAGAATTAAATGGCAATGATGAATTACATAATGGTGCAACACTTGCTGCCGCTGGGGGTGTTGGCAGGATCGTTGATGGACTGTTTCAATCTGTTGTTTTGGATCTCCTCCTTGGGAACCACTTCGGGGGCCGTCTGGGGCTCTTGCTTGGTGGTCAACTCGTTCTGTTTCTGCAATTCCTTCTGCTGCTTTTTCTCGGCGCTGATGGAAGCCTCCTTGCGCATGATCTGGCGCACCACGTCGATGAAGGCCTCGTCAACGTTGGTCTTGTACATGGCCGAGGTCTCGTAGAATGGCACCAAACCCCATTCCTGGGACACCTTGATTCCGTCGTCTATGCTCAACACACGGTCATCCTCCAAATCACACTTGTTTCCGATCAACACCATGGGCACGTTGTCAGAGTCCTTGATTCTCAACACCTGTTCTCTCAACGCCAACAACTCCTTCAACGAGTTCTCGTCGGTGACCGAGTACACCAACAAGAAGCCCTTGCCGGACTTGATGTACAACTCGCGCATGGCGGTGAATTGGGCCACGCCGGCGGTGTCCAAGATCTCCAAATCGCAGGCTCTGCCATCGATCTCGATCTGTTTTCTGTACGAGTCCTCGATGGTGGGGTCGTAGCTCTCCACGTAGACGCCCTGGACAAACTGGACGGTGACGGAGGATTTACCCACACCACCGGCACCTAAAACGACGACCTTGTAGTCTTGCGGTTAGTAGGGGAACTCAGGGGAGATGGAGACGTTGCCGACAAGGTAGCACCACCACTGCGAACAGGCGACCAATGAAGGTCCCCGGACGCGTCGTCCGGGGCACTAATGCCTGCAATGGCTACGCAAAGTTCTCTGCTATCTCATGCTGTTGTTTCCGTTGCTGAAGCTGCCACGTACCTCTCATGCTGTTGTGGTGAACAAGAAATCTTTTCTGGATTTGAATTTCGCTTATGCTCGTTAACAGACTCGAGATAGCGGGGTGGGCACTACGTTTGGGGGTTGCGCCTACACGAGACAAACCACCACAACATCCTCACAACCCAATAAACAACTCACCCCACTACATGCAATACGCTAGACTCTACATGTACACACCCTACATGCACTCTAGTGCACTAGCGAATGGGGCCCCGACTCAGGCGTGCCATCATCAGGCGTCTTGCCAGGGCATCCAGCACATTGGAAGGATGAGTCGTCTGGGACGGTGCGGTGGTAGAGGAGGCTTCTTTTAGCCGGGGCCAGGGCTATCGACGCGGGCGGCCGCCTGGGGGGTGCGCCCTTGTACTGAGGGAGGGCGGTGGATGCTCAGAACCGGGGGGAAATGGGGGAATTAGTGATGGATTAGTGCGAGGATAGTGCGAAGGTTAGTGTAGTGCCGCGGTGCGATGGGGCCGTACTAGGGAGATCGGTAGATCTAGGGAGAGATCAGGGGAGGGGGCAGCGGGTGACAACCGATGGGTTGGAAAGTGGAGCAACGAGGAGGCATTGTTAAGGTTGCTAGTGTATTGAGGAGAGGTGTGTAGAAATAGAGAGGAGAGTAGGGGAGGTGGTGGAGATAGAGAGGGCCGATTGGGAAGCGTTAGTGGGTGCAGCAGCAGTAGGCGATGCGCGAGACGGCAAAAGAGTCAGGGGAGCAGATGCGCAGGGATGTCAAATGGAGGCAGAATGCGAATCAGAATGGGAATGGGGTTTGGCGAAAACAATCCATCAGGTGAAGGGAGAAGATAAGTAACGGGGGACTTGGGAACTTGTTGGCCCTAGAGACGAATAAATACTACAGATAGTGGGCTTGTGGCTTGTGGCTTGTGGCTTCTCGGGTTGGCTCCTATTGGATTCCTCAGATCTCGTCGCGTGCGAAAAACGTGCTGTTTTCTCTCGTCTCCAGACGCGTTTTCACTCAAGGGGCCACTTTAGCCGTGTCGGGCACGGGTTCGATCCTGTGTCGCGGAACAGTCGCCGGGCAACGGCGGGTGAGATGGGATGAAGACACACATGATGGGGAAGAAATGAGGGAGAGAATTAGGAAGGGAGAGAAATAGTAAAGGAGAGAATTAGGAAGGGAGAGAAATAGTAAAAGAGAAATAGTAAAAGAGAGAAATAGTAAAGGAGAGAATTAGGATGGGAGAGAAATAGTAAAGGAGAGAATTAGGAAGGGAGAGAAATAGTAAAAGAGAGAAATAGTAAAAGAGAGAAATAGTAAAGGAGAGAATTAGGAAGGGAGAGAAATAGTAAAGGAGAGAAATAGTAAAAGAGAGAATTAGGAAGGGAGAGAAATAGTAAGGGGAGAAATATTAAGAGGGTTTGGAGGGAGACACGTGCAAAAGCGTTGGTGATGAGAGGAGGTCCGAGTAGAGAGAAGAGAGAGAGAGTGGACAATGCTGGAGAAGTGAGCGTAAAGAGAGTTGAGGGGAAAAGAGAGAACACCGTAAAGTAAGTAGAGAGAGCAGTAGCACTTTGAGAAGTCAAATCAGTTAATGCAAAGCAGTCAATGCCTGCACACAGGTTGTTGAACCTCCCGATAAAATTGAGCCGCGCACGACACACTGACCCCCACTGATCTTACCTCCCTCGACCTCCTCTCTCACCTCCCACTACTCCAGCCCGTCTCTCCCCCTCCCTCCCATATCTCCAAATATCCACTTATCCACGCCTCTCCCGAGTCCCCTACCCCGATTTTCGCCCTTTTCCCATACTACGTTTTGACCAATTTTTCACTCCGCACCTGCACCCTCGCCATCGCGCAAACAACTCCCACCAAACCGCAGCGCAAAACACTCCTCTGCATCGACCACATCCACTGGGAACCCTCAAGGTCTTACCGTTGAAACTGCCGCCGTAACTGCCACCGACACCTCCTCCACAACCACCAAATTCCCTTATCGCGTGCAAATTCTCGCTCTGGCCCCAAACATGCCTCTTCGAGCCGCTACTGTGTCCAATACGTCCGCGCTGACGGTAGGAGACCAAGAGTCGCTCCTCAAGATTCGGGCCAACTTTGACTCGGCCACGTGGTCCCGCGGACCGCCATTGGTGGCAGCAGCCACCAACAATCGCCCTTCGTCCCAGACCCGAAGCATGACGAGGTCCCAGAAATCCAGGTCGCTGGCCACGGAAGGCACGAAATCCGTTCGCCGCGCACTTGATACCGCCCAATCCCAGCGGCCAAGCCTGGGCCTAGAAATGGGGGAAAACAATGCGACCAGTGGGAAATATAGCGGGAAATCTAGTGCGAATAGTCGGAATTCTAGTGGGACTTCTAGTGCGGATAGTGCGAATAGTGCGAACTCTAGTGGGAATAGTAGTTGGAATTCTAGTGGGAATAGTGCGAACTCTAGTGGGAATAGTGCGAACTCTAGTGGGAATAGTGCGAACTCTAGTGGGAATAGTGCGAACTCTAGTTGGAATTCTAGTGGGAATAGTGCGACTGGGAAGCCAGAAATCACCTCCATGGAAGATATCGCCAAGTACCGCCGCAACGGCGTGTTGGGAAGAAAATACCGCACCTACCTCCGTCGTCACGGCGTCTACCTGTTCTTGAACAAGTACGTGCTGGACACCGTGACCAAGGGCGACATCTGCAAGCTCCATCTCGATCTCGGCTACCCCAAAACCAGCTTGGACGATGTGCAGGACCTCCACACCAGAGAGGTGGTGAAGATCTTCATGGGGTTATTGGCCTCCGACCAGGACGTCAAGGGGCCCCTCCGGGCCCCTCACCGTACTGCAGCTTCGCGGCAGAAGGTCACTACGGAAAAAGACGCCCTCGTGGTGGAATCGGCCTCCGGATCCGACTCCGACGCCAAGTCGCCTCCCCCTACATCGTACTCCCTCAAAATGTTTCTTGGTGACTTTGCCAACGCCAAAAAAATCTTGGTCATAACAGGAGCAGGCATCCTGACCCCGTTGGGCATCCCCGATTTCCGGTCGTTCAAGGGTCTCTACACCCAGTTGAAACACTTGAACTTGAAGGACCCCCAGGAGGTGTTCAACATCGACACCTTCCATCGCAACCCCAACGTGTTCTATTCCATTGCCCACATGGTGTTGCCCCCAGGCGACAAATTCACCGTGTTGCACGCATTTCTCAAGCTCCTTCTGGACAAGAACAAGTTGTTGCGAAACTACACTCAAAACATCGATAATCTCGAGGCCCGCGTGGGTATCCCCAAGGACAAGTTTGTGCAATGCCATGGCTCGTTTGGCACCGCCACCTGTGTCACCTGCCACAGCCAGTACGCAGGCCACAAGATCTACGAGCATATCCGCCACAAGCAGATTCCTCGATGCTTACACTGCTACAACAAGGTCAAGTTGAATGACGACATTCCCATTAACTACGGAGTCATCAAGCCAGACATCACCTTTTTCGGAGAAGACCTCCCGCAAACATACCATTCGCACATCGGAAAAGACTCCCAAGAATGCGACATGGTTCTTGTCATCGGCACCTCGCTTAAGGTGTATCCTGTGGCCGGCATCATCGACGAAATTCCCAGTTCGGTCCCCAAAATCTTGATCAACATGGACGACTTGACCAGCAAGAATTTCCACTTGAAATTGCTAGGAAGCAGTGACGATTCCGCTGCATACATCGCACAGGCCCTTGGTCCGGGATGGGCCATTCCTCACTTCGACTTTAAGAATCGAAGCAAGGTGGGGGTTGTTCAAGACCGGGTCAAGACGAATATATATAGAGTTAAATGAGGCGAGAGTCAATGGAGAGGATCATTGACATATAGAGGTAAATGGAAGATTGCAAGTGATATACATCATAGCTATTGATATTGATTAACATGTTAGAAGGCTAATATTATATATAGCTAAATGAGGTCAAGAGCATAATTAGTTGAATGAAATTAAGAGTAATATTAATTAAGAGTACATATTAATTTAATAATGAGGCTAAGAGAAATATTAACATTGTAGTTGAATCAGGTAAAGAGAATACATGAACGTACAGAGTTAAATGAGGCTAAGAATATATTGAGCAACATAGTAAATGAGAGAGTAATACATTGATCAACATATTAAACGAGAGAGTAATATATTGATTAACATATATAGTTAAATAAGGCTAAGAGTAATATATTAATGAGGTAAGCGTATTGCCTATCATTGCAGTTGACATGATAATATTGATCAGCATCAAGGACCTATATGCAACTCTAGTTCAATTCATCTAACCGTTCAATCAATTTCAGCTCCACATCAGACCAATTGGTTATCAAGCCCTTGTAGAATGATATCTGCTTGTCACACAATCCTAGCATGCTCTCCTTCAACTCATTGCGATTGAATCTATCCCAGTTCGGATACTCCTCCGTAATGATCTTCTGGGTCAAGCCATTCACCAAGTTTGTTTGCATCTCAATTTCATTTTCTAATTGGGTAGTCTTTTGCTTCAACTTTTCGATCTTTTGATCACTAATGGATGAGCCAATGTGGGGCGTAGCAGAGGTGGAAAGCGTATCCTTGATGAGCTGGGTGGTGTTGTTGACGATTCCATTTCCTGAGGAATGGTGCATGACTGGATTGGGAGGAGGGTGAGACTGAAGACTTCCATGTCCTCCTAAACTTGCCAATTCGTTTCTGGTTTTGTTCAAATAATCCTGTAGTACTTGCAAATCAATCCGCTTATTATGCTGTAATTCGATTAGATTGGTTAAACTTGCGATATACTTTGCACAGTCCTTAAGTGAAACCAAGAACGATTCGTCGATGTATTGATGCAACTCTGACCAGCTTTTCAGGAAATAATCGAGTGACGATGAAAAAATCTTGAAATTGTTCAACATGGTGGTGTCTTCGGAAATACTAGGCCGTTTGGTGGGAGTGCCTGGCTTTGATTGAGTGGTTTCAACCAGTTGAATAATCGACAACTCCAGGATTTTTGCCAGGAATTGCTCATAGTCTATGCTAAGATCATGGTTTTTCTTGTTTAATTTCACGAAGATCTTGTCCAACTTGATCAAATTTTCGTACAATTTTTTGAGCTTATCATTGATCTCTAAAATATCCTTGTTGGTCTCACGCTTGTGCTTTGATGGGGTCAAAAAGTTCATGACGGTTTCGGTGATGAGGTCCTCGTTAACCACCTTGTTGACGAAACTACTGTCGTCCTCTTTGTAGTTTATCTTCAAGTTCTTGGTGAAGGTGATCCAATCGTTGGAGTCGCTGATAAATAAATGGAAGATTGACAGTTGAGAGAGGTATTGATGTTGTAAAATAAACTTGATAAATCTGTTGAGAGAGTGCAACCTCTTGTGGACAAATTCTGAACTGAAGGTGTCCCCCGTCAAGTACTTGAAGTTCAGTTTGGAAGGAATGGGAGGTATCATGAGGGTTGGGTAGTCGTTGCTCAAGCAATCGTGAAGTATGCGGAAATCGCCGTATCTTCTCCGAATCTTAATGGATGCATTCTGGTCAGATTTCTGGGTAGATAACTTCAACACTCCGGGGTTGTCGGTGGTGGTGGTGACCAAGTATGATATGAAAGGCTTGGAGGCAGCGTCCACGTCCCGGATAGGCTCCGACACCGTGGACTTGATGAAGTACTTCTCGAACTGTTCGAGCATGGCCTCATTCACCGCATCTGTGGCCTGAGACGCAGCGATTGGCTGGTTGATTTCTTCTGAGACTGAAGCCCGCGGAGATGCTATCAATGTGTTATCATTGGCTTTGGATTCTTGCAGTTCCTTATCAGTAGTGGGCAAAGCACCTGGCTCTGGCGACTTGGTGATAGGGGAGATGGTTTGGGTTTCTGGTTCGGTTGCAGCAGGACTGAGATGCTTAGGCGACTTGGGTGACAGCAATGTATCATTTGTAGTTGGGGTCTTGTCCAATTCTGGATTGTTGTGGGATTCTTCTGGTTGTGGTGGTTCGTGCACTTCGTAGACAGGGAGGTCTTCCGCTTCTTCCTGGATGGGGAGTTCGGGAATGGAGATCTGCGATTGGGTGTAGGAAGTCAAGACGTCGTCCCTGTCCCATTGGATCGAGGTGAATTGATCCTCTGAGCTCATGACGGTGAAGTTAGCGTAGTGGCAATGTTTTGGGGGTCATTTGCGGATTGGGAGGGTGTGTCACGTTGGTGGTCACGTGACAGGCGATATCTACGGTACTCCAACTCACGTAATGTACATCCGATATTTAAGTTTAGAGAATTAGCCAAACGCAGGAGGAGACAATGGTCACTCCGATCACGGCAGTGATGATTCCCGCGCCCGCCTTGTCCTTGGTGCCCAAATCTAATGGGGCGGCGTTGTGGTTCATCACCGCGAATCCAGCAGCAGGATTACCAACAGAACTACCACCAGTGTTGGCGGTGTAAATGGGGTATTCCGAGGACTGGAGATTGGTCATGGCCTCCAAGGCACACATCTGTTCTCCTAGTCCGTAGAACCCGTCCCATCCACCCGTGAGCCAGTTCAAACCACAGGTAACTCCATCAGTACCACCGGAACACGAGTTTGCGGCGGCATTGGCTGCATTGACGATCCACGGGTCGATGGTTTCTCTGGTCTGAGGCACCAAGGTTTTGGTCAACCCCAAAAATCTGATGAAATAGGCCTTGAACGACCGTTGATCCTGGTTACATGTTCCGCCCGATTGGCAGGCCACTTCGTAGGGAATGGAGTACTTGGGGTCCAAAAACACTCTGGCGCCGTCGAGCAAGTCGAGGGTTCTGTTCAACCATTTGTCGTCGCCGGTGTGGTTCCACAAGTAGGCACAGCCTGACAAGAACAAGCCGTGGTTGTAACTCCACTGGAAAACGGTGATGTTGGAGCAGTTGTCGACCTGGAGCCCGTCATGGACTCTCCACACCTGGTCCTTCTTGATCAACTGCGAGTCCACCATCCAGTCCCACACCTTTTCGGCCCAGTCGACGTAGGAGTCGTTACCGGTGTACCGGGCCAATCTTGCCCCGATGTGGAACAAACATCCGTTGGAGACAGAGTTCTTGTACTCGTAGCCCGAGTTCCACTGGAAAATCTGCCATCTCAAACCGCCATTGCAGTGGTCGGTGTCCCACCGCGAGGACATAGTGTTGAACACTGCCTGGGAGAGGGCGAGCCACAGCAACTGGGTGTTTTTGGGGTTGGTGAAGTTCTTCTCGGTGGCGGCCATCACGGCAATGCCCCAGAATCCCTGATCATCGTTACCTTCCGTGGTAGTCTGGTTCAATGGCATGTAATTGCGGTCATCTCCCACCTGGTACTCCAAAGCAGCGCGGATGATGTCGTTGTAGGTGTCGTTTTTGAGGTAGTACCAGTAGTCGATCAACGAGCCCCAAGCTCCTCCTGCTTCCCACCAGTAGTAGGGTCTGGAGAACATGCCGATGGTCTGGCCATACTGGGTTCCGGTATAGTAGTTCATAAGACCGTCGGCGACAATGGCGGCGTTGATGGTGACGTTGGTGAGGTTGTTGGTATCCATCTTGAGCGCGTTGATTGCGCCCAACAAGAGGGAGATCACCAAGTACGGAGAAAGCTTCATGGAGGGTGAAAAAGAGAACACTAATGTTGCTAAAAAGAAGCTTGTTGAAATTTACGCGCGCAGGGGTGCGATCTTCGGGAGTAGTGGTAGCGGCAACTCGGCAGGGAGGGAAGGGAGAGAATGGAGAGGGAAGGAGGGAAGGAGATGGAATCAGAGCATGGTAGTGAGAGTGAGAGGGAGATATGGATGTGGTTTTGTAATGGAAGCTCTCGATAGGAGTGAGAGATGGGTGTGGTATGGAGAGGTGGTAGAGGCATATTGGAGAGAGTCGCGGTAAATCCCACCGTGAATGATCCATAAGGGTATCGCTAGGGTGGCTGTGCAGCCAAGAAAAGAGAGAAGAGGGAGAGATGGATTGGCAAAAGAGGAAAGAGAGGAGGGGAGATAGGAGAGGGAGAGTGAAGGGAGCATATAAGGAGAGAGATGGAGAGACATGGGGGCGTAGTGTGGAATGAGAGTGATGTGGTGGTGGGTCTAGGGACTTTTCCCTAGGGAGTGCGGTTTAGGGAGAGTTAGTGCGGTGCGATCGGAATTTAGCGAGAGAGATGGGATAGCGGAAAGAGGTAGAAGCGAGGGAAGATCGGCAGAGAATGAAGACCACCCGCTCATAGATACGGGGGGTTCTGGTTACGGGGGGTTCTGGTTGATGCAATCTAATGGAAAGACATCGAATGGCATGATAAGTTCAAGTAATATGGTGTCGAATTATGGAGTTTTATTAAAGCAATTTTGCAGTCTTGGATATTTTTTTATAGAATCAGGTGAGTGAAGATTCTACTGCGGAATGCACGGTTCGACGGAGAACTATCATTTCCATCTTAGATGGCTTAGAATATTTGATGGGAAGGAAGAGCCAGAAAGGGTGTGCTTTCGAATGGAAGTGTCTCCAGTAATGGAAACATCTCCAGCAATACACTCCGAAAATAAATGTATGCTCCTGTATCCTCTCATCATTCTATATTTGAGATTATCATGGAAAACTCTTAACTTGGTAATACAATTCAATTTCTACCTAACAAAGCATTAACCTCGTTGCACTCCCAGTATCAATTTGGCCTCATGGACCGTTTCTCCTCCTAGTTTTCTCTGATTAATTTCCCTCTAAATTTTCTCTCAATTTCCAATCATTTTCTCCTACACCTTTGCTCTACTTAAATATTCTACTATACACTAGGGCTTGAAGACCGGGTCCAAGAGCTCGGCCGTGCCCTCCTTGCGATACTCTCCCATGAGCACGTTGTTGATGTGGTTCACCTGCGAAAGAGGAAGTCCCGAGTTGCCATCTCGTTCCTCACTCGCATCATCAGTATCATCTCCATTGGCAAGCTTACTCTTGAGTATGCTGTCGTCATGGTCATCCTCACTCCCAACTTCGCTAGCATCTCCATCCTCATCGTCTTCCTCTTCCTCTTCTTCGTCTTCTTCTTCTTCCTCCTCTTCTTCGTCTTCTTCGTCTTCAATCGCACTCACTCCAAATACCTCCTCGTAGTTGATAAAGTCGCCAAAAAACGCATCTTTGCTCATGGTCTTGACAAACTTCTGATGCACTTCCGGCAACGAGTCGAACGACCCAAGAAGCCGGTCATACACGATCTTGGCCGTGGTCAAATTGTAGTCGAGGTCTCCTCCGGCAATTTCCTGTCTTTCGTACTTCAACCTGTTGAAGAGATCCGCCACTTTATCCTTCACCTCCGCAGGATACCGCGTGGTACTAGGCTTGTAGGCATGGTGGTTGACCTTGACGATCAATAAGTTGTGTTTGCGGTTGTAATTGAAGTACACTGAGGAGTTCTTGATTTTGACGTATTCCGCATGGCGAGCCTCGGAATACCCATTGTAAAGGAAGTTGTAGAAGGATTTAATGGTGGAGGTCTTGATGTCGCTCAAGTTGGTGGAAATCTGGGTGTATTCGATGCCCACAATGGCTATGATGGGCTCGATATAGAGCGACTTGATATTATTCAAGAGATTACTGCGTACCTGCTTTTCGGCCAACCGTACCATGCCACTATTGTTGGAGTCAGTCTTGCCAACGGTGGAGTCGAACTTGCCGAGATTGGCAGTGAAATCCTCGTTGAACTCCTTGAGATATACCAAGTTGGCGATATTCTCTCCTGCGGTACGTCTGGCTAAAATGGCATGCAAAAACTGCTGGAAATCGTAGAACACGTTCTTGTAATTGTAGGGATCGAGATCCTTGGCCCCCAGGGCAGATTCCTCGCCCTGGTTGCCCAATTTTGCCAATTCACTGAACACATCTTCTTCCTTAGTGTCGATTTCCGCATAATCTTCAACAAGTTTACGCTTGTACTGATTTGGGAGATCTGGCTTGGTCACTTTTGGTACGGGCTGGTAGGGTTTGGACGAGGCAAGCGATACCGGCTGCAATTGTTGCGGCGTAGTCTGGGGAATCAGCGTTTGTGTCTGGGGCTGGTAGGAATGGACTTGAATGTTACGTTGCACTGGAGTTAAATTTGACTCCCGGGGAGCCGTTGTGAAGGCCTGGATGGGCACGGTAGCCAGTTTGAAGGTGTAGTTAGCTGCAGGGGCCGGAGTATGGGCCACGGGGGTCGGGGCGGCGATAGGACTGACATAATTGGGATTACTGAGGACTTCACTGATTTCGCGTTCATAATTGAAAGGCTTATTGTGAAATTTACGGAAGAAGTCGTCCTTCAACAACCCTTCTTCCTCCATGAAATTGCCTGACAAACTCTGTTCCTTGAACTGCTTGAGGCCGTAGAGCATGGTTTCCTCGGCCAACGGCTTGCGGGAGTTCTTCTTGTTGCGTTCGATGATTCTGCACTTGGCACATGTTCTATACTGCATCACCTCAGGAGGCTCGTCATCGAGCCGCTTTCTCTTACAACGACGACATCTTCTGACTTCGTTGGACATTATGGACGGAAATGGGGTGGTAGAGACCGAATTGGATCCTGGAAACTGCCAGTATGGGTTTTTGTAGAGTGCACTATGGCTCTAGTTAGACACAACCACAGTAATGGTAAGAGCAATTCTGCAGTAAGAAGGGTGGAAACTCCGCGAAAATTGGAATCTGAGCTCCTCTAAGTCGCTAGACTAAGATGGATGCAACAGACGGGGCAATTAGTGCCGTAGTGCAAAAACAGAGGCCGGGTCTTGTTGTAGAGAGTGGTTCCGATAGTGCTTTGGTTGAAAAATCGCACTAGTGGAACACTTTTGAGGGAGAGAAGGAAAGTCGCGTTTGGGCGGCGGGGGCGTTTGCAGGTGCAGGGGCAGGGCAGCGGGGTCGAGACGGACGTCTGGGGGACTCTGGCAGGGGGTTGTTGTTGTTGGAGGGAAATTTTTTCCAAACTGTTGGGAAACTGGGAAAATGGGTCACGTGGGGTGGAAATAGGCACGTGATCAAATGACAGGTGATATTATTAGAATCTGGGTAGTGGGATTACCGGGTTGAAATAGGCAGTAGTCGCTATTTTACGGTGTGGGTTGGTCGGTTCAGTTGAAGACAGATCCTTTCCAAAAAGCCGTGTGTAGTGATGAAATTATACAGGAGAAAGAATGAGTAAGTATCAGTCGGTTCCAACCAGTTATGTTGCTAGTTTAATTCCGGTAGATTCATCGCTGCATTAAAACTCACTCTAGTCTTCAGAATCAGGATATTTGTATCGCTGTGGTCTTGAGCAACGGCCCCAAACCTGCTGTTGTCTAGATGAGGTTTTCACGCCTCTTTGCATCAGATCCAGATCAAGACGCAACAGGTGAAAAGCGTATTCATCCTTCATTTTCACCAAATTTGTCCTTATTGACCCCATGTACTTGAATATATTCGTACAAATATTCCCTCTGAATTGGGTGATATTACTTGATGAGCTCAAGTTAAACCGATTTTGCAATTGAAAAAACTACTTTTTTTGAGCGACTTCCTATAAATGATTCGAACAATGGGTTAATTTTCGCAGTAGGAAGGAAGACAACTTTATCAGTCAAGTGGAATATTGTCGCAAAATTGTTCTTCCCTATGTGGAAAAGTCGCATCCTGAACGATTGAATTGGATTGATTTAGTAGAATTACCTAATGTGCCTAACTTAATAACACAGCGACATAATAGAGCACACTCTTGATGCGAACAACTTCATTCCTCCTTCAAACTAAAATATATTTGAAGTCATTGGCTAAAGTTATCGCTGACTTTTTACGGTGCACGAAGATTTAAGCTAGATAATGGCCAGAAGAAGTTAGTACACCACGAACTTCAGTAATTGATGACATAAAGAAAATTGAGGATATAATGTAAATTGAATTCTTGGGGACCGGTTAGTCAAATTACAAATACGATAACTAATGAGGTCATACAAGTACGAAACCTATTGAGTATACTCTATTCATTAATTATTGACGAAATTCAACCATCCTCGAAACTTCTGTACGTTAAGCTAAACTGCAATATGGTTGCAGATTAATGCAACCAAATCACGTGACATTTACATCACGTGACGGACTTTGCCACGAACCGCCACTGTCACCCCACGGCTGCACCCTTCCCTCCGGCTACCCTTCTGCCATCAACATCGTCCGGACGCACCCCGCCGCCGGACCCCATCCGCTCCGCTCCGCCCCATTCCCGTACCTTGCCGGCCTCGCCCTTCCCTGGCAATCCGGATGATCACTCCGGTGCGCGCACGACCCGAT
Source organism: Suhomyces kunorum (assembly GCA_030561465.1). Taxonomy (NCBI): domain Eukaryota; kingdom Fungi; phylum Ascomycota; class Pichiomycetes; order Serinales; family Debaryomycetaceae; genus Suhomyces; species Suhomyces kunorum. Next base: position 57,124 of record JAKTXF010000028.1, on the reverse strand, counting down.
GGACGAGGGGGCGTCTGGCAACGCTTAATACTTTGCAATCTATCGCTAACTTACTCCTTGTACTCCGCCGTTTTTCCCCAATCAACCCCCGAATTGTGGCCAATTCGATCCCTGCAATCCCCCAGGCACATTCCGGCACACATCCCCCCACAACTCCTGCAAAAACCCAAGCCAGAGCCTCCCCTTCCCTGATGTCTAAGATTGTCCGCTCCATCAAGAATGTGGCCAGCGGCTACTCCTCGGTCCAAGTGTTGGTCCGGAACGCCACCTCCAACGATCCGTCGGGCCCCACCACCTTCGACATGGAAGAAATCGCCCACCACACCTACACGTCGCAGACGGACTTCATGGAGATCATGGACATGTTGGACCGTCGGTTGAACGACAAGGGAAAGAACTGGCGCCATGTGGCCAAGTCGCTCACGGTGTTGGACTACTTGGTGCGGTACGGGTCGGAGAAGTGCGTGCTCTGGTCCAAGGACAACTTGTACATCATCAAGACGTTGCGCGAGTTCATCCACATCGACGAGGCCGACAACGACCAGGGCGCGCTCATCCGAGTCAAGGCCAAGGAGTTGGTGTCGCTCTTGCGTGACGACGAGCGGTTGAGACAGGAACGGGCCTCGGCTGCAGACTCCCGTGAGGGCAGACGCGGCAACCGCAGGCCCCGGAGAAACACCGCCTCGTCCCGCAACCAGCGTGACGACCCTTACGACGAAGACTTGCAGCGGGCGTTGGAGATGTCCCGCATCACCGCCGAAGACGAAAAGCGCCGCCAGCTCGAGGAATCCAACGACCCGGACTTGGCCGCCGCCCTCAAGTTGTCCATGGAGGAAGAGGAAATGAGAAAGAACAGACCCCTGCAGAATGAAAACTTGTTGGACTTGGACGACGGACCTCAACAGCAGAACTTCTTGGTTGCGGGCTACTACCAGCAGCCCCAGCAGCAGCAATACTTTGTGCAACAGCCAACCCTGCAGCAGCAATACGACATGTTCGGAAACCCCATACAAAACCCCATCGCCACCGGCTTGTACCTGCAGCAAACCTACCAACCCGACCCTTACCAGCAACAACTTCTCCAGCAACAAGCTTTCCCCCAACAGCAGCCTCAGTTTACTGGTTTCAACTATGGCCAGCAGCAACAGCCTCAACAACAACAGGCACAGTTACAGCCTTTGAAGACTGGCTCCAACAATCCATTTGCTCTCCAGTCGGAGCGCCCTCAACAGCCACAATCACAATCGTTGAACGAATTATCTGAACAGCAATACGCACAGAATTCAGCCCCACAATTTTTCACCCAACCCACCCAACCAACCCAACTCAAGCCTCAAACCACTTCCTCCTCCAAGTTTAATGACTCCACTCATGCTGATCTCAACAATTTGTTGGCTCAAGCTACCGGACTCGACACCTTTGGTAACACCGGAGCCACCAGAATTCCCCACCAGCACACTCAAACTCAGAACTTTATAAACTCAAGCGGTACTGGTTACAAGCAGACACTGAACGAGGTCAAATTGAGCTCCAATGCCACAGGAAACCCATTCTTGAACTCAGGTATTGGGTACCAAGGCCAACAACAAAAGCAACAATCAATTAACCCAGCATATACCGGCTACGGATTTGGTAATGCTCTTCCAAACAATCAACAAAGAACTGATGGTCCTAGCTTGATAGATATTTAGACCGCATTCAATTGATCCTAGAGATCCTAAAATCTTTTATTCTTCGTTTATATCTTTACTCTACGCTTGTGTTGACTTTGATATCGTGTAGCAAAAGGTCAGACTACGAGGTGTTGCTGAGAATCGTTTCGTTAAAGGAATAAATATGTACACTTTGGAACTGGTCGACTGCAAAATCACTTATGTTCATAGTTTTTGAAAGGTTCCAACTTCATCTTGAAAATAGATTTCACACACCAATCCCATTCTAGGAGTACGCCCTTGATTTTGCCTTCTTTGACAAGTTTGGAAAATGCTTTCTTTAATTTTGCATCCTTTGTCATATGGGCAATTAACACGATTTGATCCTCATCCTCCTTCAACGGTATTAATGTCTTCTGAAGGTTGGCGGGAGTGGAAGATCCACTAATTTCCTGAGACTTTTCCAAGCCATGATCGCCCAAAATCCTTGATATCACTTCAAAACCACCATTAAGATTGCTGGAAAGATTTAGTCTCATTTCTTTGAATAATATGCCATGTTGATCGGATGCAAGTAAGGCTTGCATTCCATTTGGGGAGGATTCAGTCAAACCCAACTCAATGTTAATATCACCAACTGACATGAATTTGTCCAACGAGTAATGATTAATATTAAATTCCACCGATACTCTTTCTTTGGTTATATTTGGGTCATTAGAACACTTTTTGAGAATCTCTGATAGGTAGTTTGGATGTATGATTCGGTTTATCCTGCTCAAGCTCCTCAAAAACTTTTCTGTTCTCAAAATCTTTGGCGCTATTAGGGTGTTAATTGAATTCTTGGACAGAATATCCGTGACAATCTGTAGACCTAGAGAACCAAGTGTGGCAAGATCTGATTTGCTTAAAGTTATTTCCTGCTCACACCCTGTCATGATCGCGATAACAGTAGGAGTTACCTTTTCCTTTGTTGCACTTGACTTAGAATCGAGTTTCGCTTTCTTAGATCCTTTGACATCCCTCTCCTCTTTCAGCACAGACCGTTTGGAAGAACTAGCAGCATTTTCAAGCCCGTCCATGTAGTTCTCCATTTTTCGCGAGCTTTTTGCAGCTTGTTGATATTGGTTTAAATCGGACATATCATCCTGAAGCTTCTGAGCTGCCCTTTTCGCAGCTGATCTTCCCTCCCTAACCTTAGGCATCCGTTCAGTCTGATCCGTAGACGGACTGTCTTTTTTCTTTCTAGTTTCCATTGAATTTTCTTTCTGAGATTCTTGCGAATCTCGTGTAGAATTATCTTTACTTGACTTCGATGCGCTCTTGTCATCCGTTTCATCCACAGTCTGGCTCGACGTACCATCTAACTTCCTCACAATATCATCATTAAGCATGGTACGGCCTAACAAGGCCTCAACTCCATCTTTTCCGTTACCAAGAAAGTGATATTTCGGATCAGTATCACCTAACAAGGCCCATTTGGAGAAGCACTCTTCGAGCCATAGATGGTTCACTATTTTGACCTTTGGTTGTCCTGATTCATCGATCCATTTGAATTTTGCCGTGTCGTACTTCTTTCCTTCAGCCTTTGCTGATATCAAGTAATGATTTTCCTTTGTCATGGTCTTGGTGAAGTTGCCTCCAAGGGTGGTGATGAGCTTGGCTAGGTATGTTCTGGCATCTCCACTATAGTTCGAAATGGATATATTCATGCCCTTGAAGCCTGGCACAGGCAGTGGTGGCAATGGATAATGAAGCAAGTTGGAATTCTTGGGGAGAACCCACTTTTCTGTGACAATAAGCTTGTAGAGCCAATTAATATTGCCAACGATAATTCTATTAGAGCTACAACTTTGAAAGTAGGCGTCGCCCGAGCGGAATTTGCCGATGTAGACGTCGACAGCCTCGGAATTGAAGGAATCCACCACCTTTCCACCGTGGTTTTCGATGAGATGCTTGATCGAACTAGTCAACCGTTCGGAGAGATTATAATCGGGAGCGATGTAGAAAGACTTGTCTTCGAAGAATTTCGAGCTGAATTGTGTTCCCTCAGGAAGATCGTCGTGACTGATGAGAAGATTGAGGTCTGGGGTGGAATATTCCCATTTCTGGTTTCTTTCCGATGTCAAGAGATAAGGAGTCTCCTCGAGCTTGCGTCCGAGCGTCAAACAGTGGTCTATCCAATGCGGAAGCACGATTTTGATGTCGAGCAGCTCATCTTTGGGTCCGTTCACGGCACTGTATGCGATGATGCTCTTCTCATTAGTGAGGTCTGTGGCAATCAAATGGGTGGTATATCTGGTCAAAGCGTCCAAATAACTGCCTCCAAAGGCACGCATTGCACCGTAGATGACTTCCTTATCACCAACAGGAAGATTATCGGCCACACATGCGAAGCAATCCTTGAGAAAGAGCTTTGGATCAGGATTATACAGTTTTGGATTGAGGGTTCTCTTTGCATCCACCGAGTCGTATACCCATTTTGCAGTGGTGATGGGGATCATGGCACGTTCTGCCAAGTCGTATTCGATAAAATCGATGCTGTTGGTGATGATGTGGGTGATGAGACCCGATTTGTTGCTTGATGAGGACACACCATGGAGATCGAGATGTTCGAGGAAATTGATGCTGTTTTCGTAGTCGTATTTGACAATCACGGAGGCACCATTCTCCTCGAGGATGGACTTAACTTCCACAAGAGGAAAGTCTTCCGATTGGATCACGAGAAACACCGAACCGTGCCACATTGGTTGCAGATATGTTGTGTGATGATAATACGCGTGAACGCGTAGTGTTTGGTCACATGACCTGCGATGTTGATGGATTGGGTAGGACACTAGCAGGTTGCCTCAAACGGGCGTGTCAAAAGCAGAGGAAACCTGGAAATAATTGAAAACACGCAATTCCTCCCAAACAGGCCACGACTGCTTTTTCAGTCCATATTTCCCACATTTCGGACATCTGTAGCCGCCCAGATATCGCAGTTTGTCATGTTACAGTGGTTAGCGCGATGAGGGAATCGCTAACGGAATAACGCCACAAACCGGCAAGTTTAGAAGGCTGTAGTGCGGAAAATAGCCAGTTCCCGGTGAAAACTTCAGCGCATACTTCTCAATCAGGACCAATCATGTGTGTTTTTGGCGAGGTGCATGCATGAAAGGGCTTCCTGAAACGGCAGTGATTACGGATGGAAGAAGTTTCGTGTTCAACAAGCGGGATTCAAAAAGTGGCAACAACTACTCGCAGTCACAGAAAATATATTTCTATTATTAAGACGGACGGGTTTATGCAAAGAAATCAAGGGCGTTCAACATCATTAGGAACTGAAAAAAAGAATCATAACATGAGGAAATGACAAGATCTATAATGGTTCGTAACGTAGGTATGGAAGGAAAAGGCATTAGACATGGAAGCTATGGTTGGGAGGCTTCTTCAAGAGTGATTTTGTGGGTAGATAATCTTTCATCAAATAAGTCTTTGCCCTCCGAGTGGAACTTTTTGGCCCAGCTACGGCACAAGATGCTTGCTTTCATGAACTTTCTGGTGGCATATTTCTTGAAGAACTCGTCGTGTTCCACCGGCGAGATCAAGTACTGGAAAATGAGCTCGACACACACCTTCATGTCGTTGACGCGGTAGCCTCCAGAATAGTGGACCAAGTTGCCGTTCCACACTGGCGTCTTTCCTAGAATGAGTCTGGCCAAGTACATGGCGGAAGCGCAGCATAATGAGGGTTTGAGGCCGATGAACTTGTAGTCTATGGTGGTGATTTCCAACAAGTATTTGCCCAAGGTTCTGGATTGCACGTCGTAGTCGTCGGCCTTGGAGATTCGTCTCAAGAAATTCATGGGATTGGGGTAGTTGAGGTCGAAGTTGAGGATGGTGAGGATATATTTTTCTGCCTGGAGGATCTCTTCCTCGGTGTAGGAGCCGTCAGTGAAGTAGGCGTAGTTCTTGACCGAGGGAGAGAACACCTCCTCGTATTTGGCGGCGATGAATAGCGATCCGGTGGCCAACAACTGGAGTTTGTCGATTTGCACCACCTCGAGCGACATGAAACGGTCCATCAAGTTGATGGCCAAGAACAAGCTTTCCGGCAACAACCGGAACCGCAAATGCATTTCCACCAACCAGTCGACCAAGATCGAGCGCATTTTGGGCTTCAAGTGCTTCTGTTTGTAGAGGTATTGCGAGTCGGGCAACATGCGCTGTTCCAACTCGTAGAAGTACTGGAAGATGTCCACCACGTATTCTGATGCCATCAACGGGTCGTCCATGTCCTCCTCGTCGAGATCTTGCCATTCGTAGTCGATGAGGCGCGTTTTCTTGTACGATACCGTCGAACTGGGAGGAGGATTCGACGAAGCGTTGGTATGAAGTTTTTCCACCAAGTTAGTAGAAGATTCGGTGGCCTGGCGCTTCTGGGGCATACGAGAGGGCACCACTGGTGCCACAGGCACGGAAAATGCTGGGACGTCGGCGGAGGTAGATGCTGAGGTGGATTCGGGGTCAGGAGAACGGGATTTGGCCCGTTCTTCCGAGGGAAGGGAGGCATATGACGACGATGTGGAGGATTGAGGAGCCGGCTTGGTGCGCTGTTGCAACGGGGCGATGTCTCCGCCCAAGGGGCGTCTTTTTGGCATAGGAACGGCGGCAGTAGCAGGATTTTTGGCGGCAGAAGAGACGTAATGATTGGACACATCGGCCAAGTAGTGACGAGGCCCTTCTTCCACAGCCGCCGCTATGGATGAGGCGGCGGAATCTTGATGGGACTGGCCCATTACGCCCTTGGACCGGGTTAGTCTGTAGTCGTTTTCGTTGTTGATGGTTTGGGGCATGATGTCAATCCAGGGAGGGTACCACAGGAGAGAAAGGGAGGAGTGAGGGAGCGAACGACAGGAAGAAGAACAAGAAGAAGAACAAGAAGAAGAACAAGAAGAAGAACAAAAAGAAGAAGGAACACAAGCAAATGGAGGTGATTCGGTGGTGTTTTGACCGGGGAGGTTTGTGAAATTTGTGTTGCAATGGCTTCAGGTGCCAGTTGCGGTGGAGGTTGAAGAGGAGCTACAATACAAGCAATTCCACAACAAACGTGGTTTTGTGGTGTTGTTAATTTACTAGATGCGTGTGGTGGAGCACACGCACGCAGGGGGAGGGACAGGGAGGGAGAAATTGCGGTAGCGAGGGAAAAAGGTGGTAGCGAGGGAAAAAAGGTGGAGGAATAGTGAACAAGTCGCGCAAGAGTCGCGGTAGAGGCTCTTTCATCTAGGGAGGGTTCGCGGTGGAGCTGGGGCTAGGGGGCGTGTTCTGCGCACGCGCCGTCTTCACGGCCGTCTCCACGGCACCGCTTGCCGAGAAGGCATTTTACCCGTTGCGGCAGGCGGTGCTGGCTTTCTGGGAGAAAAGTGCGATGCGATGCCCAGTCGCAGGGGAAACGGCGGCGTCGGCCCAGGAAACCGAGGAGGAGTCGGCACAATGGCGACGTTTCCGGTGGAAACAGAAGTCGAGAGGAAGAGAGAGGAAGAGAGAGGAAGAAAGGGAAGAGATGTCGCGGCCGCATTGCCTAGTTGGGACGGCGCGGTGTTTACGTCGATCGTTTCATCCATTGGGGTGAAACGGAGGTTGAATTGGATGATGGGAAGTTGCTGCCAGGAGGGAATAGACGCTAGAAGGAGATAGACCCCGTGACGAATTCGTATGTATGGCGTGTATGGCGTGTATGATGGGGATATTATATGAAATGAAGGACTATATGGTGTGGAAGAATATATGGATGCTTGTATGATGTGGATCACTCTCAATGGAGTGTCTCTTTTCTCACGCGGCACTACAGATTGTTCTTCACGGCTAACGCGCCTAAGCCCATGCACGGCTCGATCCGGCTCCACAGGCAACTGGTGCCCGGCAGGACCCCGGCCCGGCCCGTTTGGGCCATGGCCGAGATTCTAGAAAACGCTGGGCATTCTAGAATCGTGGGCGAGTTCTAGCGATTACGGATGAGATGGAGATTTCGCAGTGAGAACTCGCACTGGTTTCGTACCGAGAGTCGCACCGCTATTCGCACCGATTCGTCGCTATTCGTCGCTATTCGTCGCTATTTGCGCGATCGGCATGGACTCCTCGAGAGATGGCCACAAACCCACCTCTCGCCTCAGAGGGTCCACTTGAACTCCCCCATAAGGTTTAGCGTATCGGCCGCCACATCTCGATCCGAGCATCGCGGACACGGGCCCCGGGCCACGGCCCCGGCACCGTGGTCGTGATACTGGACACTAGTGGAGACTTCCTGACGCGGCTGCAGCGAGGATTCTCTCCCCAGTGGTTCCAGCATGTTTCTCAGTTCTCGTGCGGGATCATTTTCCAGGGAGGAAGTCTCCCTGGAAACGCTCGCTGGAACCGGTGCGACCCCGTAGGAATGAAGCATGTGCGAATACACCCTGGTGTGCGCTTCCATCGCCAGTAGTACCCGTTCGAGAAGCTCTGCCGGAACCGACACAGAAGGCGTCACAATAGGCGGGGCACAATCCTGGACCAGTGTTTGTTTTGGTGGGGTAGAATCCGGCGCAGAGTCGCGGTGAGATGACAATTGTGGCAGTTTTTTGGAACCCGATTCAGCAGTATGAGCATCAGAGAATGCGGCGGAGATGTTCGGGGCTACGGGCTGCAGCACGCCTTCCTGTTTGGGAGCAGCGATGTTGCGGATGAGGTCCTCGAAGTAGGGAAGGAGCCGGTAGGTGTGGGGCGGCGGGGCCGCGGGGTCCAATGCCCGGAGAAGCTGCTCTAACGGGGAAGGAACTGGGGGAGATTGGGGTGATGAAGTGGATAAATTTGCTGGTTGAGATGGAGCATGTGGTGCAGATTGAGATTTTTGGGCAGATTGAGCGTTTTGGGCAGATGAATATGAATCGGATGTATTAACTGGACCATTTGGGGCAGATGATGGGGCGGTTGATTGGACAGGACCATTTGAAGAGACTGCTGGAGCATCCTGGATCCGTAAACGCTCCAACTCCAGCTGGAGCTCGTCCGAACGGTTCTTGTACTTGATCAACTTCTCCCGCAACAACCCGTTCTCCCGCTTGAGCAGCGCATTCGCCTGCGGAACCTGTTGTCCCATTCGGCGACGCAATTGCCCGAGTTCCTCTTGCAACGCGGCATTTTCCCGAGAAATTCGGGCTGCCTCGCGTTTAGCACTGGCTGCATTCTCCTCCAACCCCTCTGCTCGCGTCCGGAGCTTGCTGGTGCCTGTTTCCCATCGCGTTCTCTCCAGAGACAACTTGTCGAGTAATTTTGCGTTTTCGTCCTGAATCGCTCGGTTTTCCCGCTTGACTTTCTCGAGCGAGCCAATAACCTTGTTGATGGACGATTTGAGGAGCCGCGAGTAGTTTTCACCCTCTTTGCTGTTCACTATCGAAGGAGGTACGTTATTGATGAGTTTGTGCGTTTCCCGTATGATGAGCTCGGTCTTGTCGGGATCCCCAAGGGTCCACAGCTCGGTCTTGTCCTGGCTCCCGGCCAAAAACATCTCGATATTGCGGTCAATGCTGTCGTAACTGTTGAAAGTGTCCAATTCCATTTTCGTCAACTCAGACTGCTTTTTCTTGACAGGACTATCAGGCAATCCCTTTCTGGCGCGGATAATGTGCTCCAGGTAGTTATTGTGGAGGTTTTTGACCGGTGAAAGCTTCAACGGACTGCTGGTCTTGAATGGCGACTCAGTTATGGAATGGGAACGCGGTATTTCGATGGAATCATTGTCCAATAAGTTGTACAATTCAGACAAATGATGGTTCAGAGGTTCCGAAAGTGAGTAGAGACTGAGATCGTCATCATTTGTGGACTGGTAGTTGCTGAGTAGCTCGCTCGTGGAGTCTACTTTCATGGGTCTTGTGATGGATATAGGGAGACGTTTGTTTGTGTATACAGTGTGTCATGTGACTCGAGGGCACGTGACCGCGTCGTTATCAACGTGGGCGAGAGAGCTCCGGCACCAAATCCACGAGATAAGGCCGGAAAACCGCGGGGAAAAAAGGCCCAATCAACTACTGACATCCTTATCAAAAACTCTGCCGCTTTGTTTCCCTCCTGTTTCTCCTCCCTGGCCCTGTTATCGCCTTCACTGATCCTACCGCACTTGACACAGATTTTGCCCGCGCACGACTATGGCATCATCGCACGACCCAGTATAAATTGGAGACCTCATCCCTAATTTCCTTTATCATGTCCGGTACCGACGAACAAATCGCCACCTTGGCCAAGGAATTGAGAGCCAACCTCAAGCAGATCCCCAACTTCCCCTCTGAGGGCATTTTGTTCGAGGATTTCTTGCCCATTTTCACCAAGCCCGATTTGTTCCAGAAGTTGGTCGATGCCTTCAAGTTGCATGTTGGAGACAAGAAAGTCGACTATGTTGTCGGTTTAGAGAGCAGAGGCTTTTTGTTTGGCCCCACTTTGGCCTTGGCCTTGAATGCCGGGTTTGTTCCCGTGAGAAAGCCCGGCAAATTGCCCGGAGCTGTCCACCAGGTTGAGTTCCAGAAGGAATACGGATCGGACAAGTTCGAGATGCAAAAGGACGTGATTCCAGAGGGCTCTAAGGTGTTGATTGTGGACGACATCTTGGCCACGGGCGGAAGTGCCTACGGAGCCGGAGAACTCGTCAAATTGAACAAGGGAGACATTGTCGAGTACCTCTTCGTATTGGAATTGGACTTCTTGAAGGGCCGTGACAGATTGGGCAAGCCCGTGTTCACGCTCTTGAGCGGCCAGCCCGAGAAGTTGGCCAACTAGATAGGGCAATTCTACGTTGTATTCCATGCATAGACTCCACAGCTCGTTCTATTCGTGTATTCGTAACTCATTATCCACTCTTGAAGATCAAAAACGCCAAATCGCCGATGTAGAAGTACACGAAGTAGCCCTGTTCGTGGGTGACGTAGCTGCCGAAGCTCTTGCCCACGATGACGTGCCAGGTGGGGCCGTACAATTGGTCCAACTCCTTCTTGAGGTAAGTGGCAATGTCCTTTTCGATCTTGTACGACAATGATTGGAGGGCCAATTCAAACACCTTGGTCTGGATTTCCTCCGGGAGATCGGATGCTTTCAACACAGCTGATGGGGTTAGCATTAGGAAGTGATTGGATTTGTCACAGATGACACTTACGGGTCTTATCCAAGTCAGACATGTTGTGGTAGTTTTGGTAGATATTCGTGTAGTGCAGGATAGAGAGAAAAACCCTGCTGACGTAAGGCATGTTTCAGGCGAGCTCGAGCCTGATACGGCCAGGGGAAGGGCATACTGTGAGTCCCGAGGCCGGAGGAGGCCGGAAATGGATGCAGTGGTTGCAATTGCGGGATTGAGTTGTCGGGGGGATTTTTCGGGGTGGAAATAGTCGAGTTGTGGTGGATTTTTTGCGATCTAAAACGTTTTGGTGAAGAATACCACACCACCGGGAAATTTCAAGTGATTAGGGTGGGGTGGGATTGGTCGGGTACTGAGAGGGCGAAAATGCACGTTTTGAATGAGAAACGGGCGTTTCTCGAGGAAAATAGCAGGTATATGTAAATGGAGAATATAGTGAATTGACGAGTACAGTGGTCCAAGTGGCTTCATTTTGGGTTGGTGAACTACCCATAGTGGAACTGGTGGGTCGCGCTTTCCGTGCTAACTCTCGTGTGATTTTTGCAACTGAAATCTAGAGGTTGAGGTTGCACCTGTTTAAGCAGGTGTCTACATTTATTCAGTAAAATCTCGAGTTGCGTCGTCTTGGAACAGGATAATGACATCTTGGCTACTGTTATTCAATTTCGCATGCGAGGCGCCAATTTGTCCACCACAGGCACTTTTTGGGACCCGATAGTGTATCTCCTAAGCCTCTGCAGGCTTGTCAGGCTAAACAGGGATTATTGCAGCTAATTGTGGATATAAACTATGAAAGTTAAAGTTGGAAACGGCACGTAGATGGTCTATCTCGAGCCACACAACGGTCAAGTCAGATATCATAGTTAATTAATTTTTCACACCCAGACCCACGAAAATGGCTCATTTTTCACACTATTTAAACAATATCATTTGATCAAATTTGAGAATTGAACAGATTAGTTATGGTGATGACTCTTCATAACCAGCAGGGGTTTTGCCAATTATATCCAGATTTCAGTGACGACGATTATTATTCAAAATCGTCAGAACTCACACCCAGTACCTTGCCAACACTTGAGGATGAAGTTGAAGCACTTAATTTGCAAGTAGAAAATTCTACAGATCTATACACTGGGACTATTGACCACGAAATAGATGATTATTCAGATAATGAAACGGTTCAAGGGAACGAAGACCTGAGTGCTTCGAGTGTTGACGAAGAATTGGAACAAGAGCGCCTTGAAAAGCAGCTTGATGAATTAGCCCGTTTAAAAGGGAAAGAGACAGCTGAAAAATTAAGACTATTCTATAATCTCCCTAGATTAAGTACTGAGCCCAATTCCCTTTACTAGTGGAGCAAAGCTATCATGGTGCGGTAGCACGCATTCTTCAACTACAGCATTTGCTCAAAAGCGAATAGGCTCGAAAGTGGGAAAGAATTAAAATTAAATATTTAAGGAGAGATAGAGCAAGAGTATTCCTCGAAGTATTCGCTGAAGTTATTGTTAAACGAAGAAAGTGTCAAGATTGCATTCAGGGCGAGAATAGTCGTCTTTTAAAAAAAGGGGGTTTCTCATGCCTTTTTGATTATCAGGAAGATTTTCATAGACAAACACGAGGTTATTTTTATTGCGACTTCCATACACTTGTATTGGGAAAGACCAGCAGAAAGCTTGAAACATCCAGTTCTCCTTGGAAATAGAAAGAGAGAGGTTGCAAAAAAGTTTACCGCGAAAAAACTTCAAGACTACTTCAAAAAAATTGAAGCCCAAAGTCAGTACTTTCTTCATTGGGTCTTTAGATGGCCATATGCAAACCTAGACATTGCTTGTGGAATAATTGCCAAAAACTACTTGGAATTCAAATATTCCAAGAAGAAACTTACCTCTTTCGAACTGAGTGATGAAATCTTTAACCACCCTGATTTTCAGAAGCCGAGGGAATTTAAAATAAAACCTACCATTTCTCTAGGAAGAGCCGCTACTCTATCATAAGGAATTGGTCTGAATCAAACAAAAGTCAGTTAATTTGTTTAAAATTGACTTGACTGGTCTGTGACTCTGTTTAAATATGAATTTAATCACTAAATTGTGTTGAGGTACTATAGTTGATAGAAAAATATGATACTTTTGGCTGCGAAAACATTCGTTATGCCAAACTCGAAAATTTCCGCGTTTCTTTCAAAAGAAGTATTAAATTAGTGAAGCCTTGTGAATATTAGGCCATTTATACTTGTGACGATATATATATGTTTGAGCCTATCAAAATTTCCAGTTGTAATGCAGATAAAATTTAATAGCATTACTCGAAATGCGTCTATCAAATCTTTGTAGAAGTTTTCCTTAACGTGCTCTTCGCTAACCATTTTGCTTGTTGGAATTTAAGGTCAGCAAAAATTAGAGGAAGCTGGGCTTTTAATATTCACATAATTTCCATCAACATTCTTAGTATAATTTTGTCCTGTGTGGAGCGTGGTTGCATCATACTATGCCTCGTTGAATCCCATAAACTGGAGAACACCAGCTTAGGGAACAAAATAATATGACCAGGTTGAACAAGCAGGAAAACATGTGAATCTACTTGTAGATACTTTGGCAGCATTGAAATTTTGTTTAGGGGGCTCTTGTATATTGTGGTCTAGATCTCAGGAAGAATCACCTCACCCATGTAGTACCTAATGATTAATATAGGGAGATTGTTTAATTGATTCAGTCTTCAGGCGAAAAAAAACACTTCTTGTAGGCAGCTTCATACTTGGTTGCTGAGTGATTGTAGATCAACTATCCGGAAAATCAATGCCGACAAGGTTTGCAGAACACACATAAATTGACTGACTATGATCTAGAATATGAAATGATAAGACATTGACTGAGAGAATTTTCAGGAACTATTGCCTTATAGACCTTTGCAACCAGTATTTGAGAAAAGTTTGCACATGCAACCGATAATTATTATTTCATTAGACGATTTCTTCTTCGCCAATTCAGCCTCTGGTGCTTAAGATGCACTGTTTAGTCAGACGATGGTTTATGCAACGGCTATCGCCTTCAAACTTGAAATGATGCATTAATAGGAGAAAGAAGAGGTACAATATCCAATGAATCGTTGAAGCCACCACGGAAAGAAATTGCGGCTCCAAAGGTATTATCTCTGATATCTCCGTATGATTCAGGGAATTCCCCGATTTTGGTCCCATAAAGTTATATAGTGCAGAAGATTCAAATTTTCAATCAACATTACTTCAAACTCACAATGAACGAATTAATTCCTATTTCTAGCCATTCGGACGAATCAACCGATTCCACCGAAATTACACCTGAAAAAAAGCGACCATTCTTCTACAGAGGGTTCTCCCAGTGTTCTGGCCTTACAGGTGACATGGTCAAACTTGTTTTGAAGCCATTAATTTCGGTTTCTTCTTCTAAACCTTTAACGGAAGAAACAGATGACGAGCAAGAAATAAGTGCTTCGGATATTGAAACAGTGCATGAGAATGAAGATCAAGAATTTTTCGATACAACTGAAGCTGTGGAAGACCCCGACAATCAAGCGTATCTGGTTGGCAAAAATAATGCACTGGAAACATTTCGTTTTTACAAGCTTGCACTATTAGGTACCTCTAATGATTCAAATTATTGGTGGAAGCAAACTTTCAATGGAGCTGGTAAGTCACATCCCAAATCAATAGAATTGTTAGATGAAACTTCTTCTATTGAATGGGAGACTTTCACGTATAGGGAATTTACTGGAAATCGAGCAAAGAACTATTTTGAGGGGTCCGCAGAATTGATTATTCACAGAATTGAAGAACAGAAATGCATGGACTATATGGCCATTTCCTTGATGAAGAACAGAATTTTGATAAATTAAAGAACATCAAGACCTTCCATAACAGATACGAGCTTGAATACAATGCCACCAGCATTGACTTATTTTAGGAACGCCAGGTATAAAGCATAGATTATAATGACACGAATGGATTTGAAAGAAGACAAATTGCCAGGATTTACATACCCAAGGAACTTCAAGACTATTTCATCAAGGTCCGTTGTTCGATATATATTTTATCCATTGGTTCTTGTGGTGGCCTCTAAGAAACTTGGAAATCCCTTGCGAGGTCTTGGCGAAGGACTTTTTGAGGTAGCGATATGAAGGGAATTCACCAACTACGTTTGAAACCAGTTACGAAATATTCGAACACCCTCGTTTTCAGACAACTATACGAGGAACCAACTCGCCCCGGTAGGACAGCGAGTACTACGTCAATAGAAGAAGAATATATGAAGAATTAAGGGAATTGATCGATGAATCTCGAATTTATATGTTGCTCCTACTTCGGTTTGCTATTTGAGGGTTTATTATGTTTAATGTGAAACGAACTAATCACTTCAAATGGCAATACCCGTTGTAGCTGCATCTACCAGAATTGGCCATTTCGCAGCCATGTATAACATCTATTCTCACAACTTCTTGTACTTCAAGGTGTTCTTCATCACGTTACCGGGGAAGTCTTCCACTCCCAAAGCACTGGTGTGGCCCCAGGGCTTTTCCTTGTTCTCACGGTTGATTGCAGAGGCAAAACATGCCAACCATCCTTCTCTGGAGTGCTTTTTGTTCACCGCATCTAAGGTATCGGGGTGGATTAAATGGCTGTTCAACCCCACGTTATCCAAGATGGTGGAGGTCTGCAAGATCAACCCCAAGGTGGTGATGTAGCCCGACAGGCCTAGGTCCTGATGACGGACTATGGCTTCGGCCACAGCATCGGCATAGTTTCGATTATTGGTTTCTTTCAATATCAATTCTCGCGAAAGGAACCCCCCATAAGTCTCGAACGAGAGCTTGGTTGCTTTCATATTTTCGTCAGTAGTGCCAATGTCGTGGAGCAAACTGGTGACAAATATCACCTCGGGATCGAGGTCCCATTCGGGGAACTGGTCCTTGATAATGGCTTGCGAATAGAGGTAAACCCTAAGAGAGTGGTTCAATACCGGTTGGGGGAGTCTTTTGGTGACATAGTCAAGCACGAATTGGGCAAGAGGAGACAGAGGAAGTGTTGTGGCTGTCTGGGGTGTTGGGTCCTTGGGGTGGGGGACTGCAGTGGCCACGTCTCTCGAGATCTTGACAAAACCGTACATGACAAGAGAGGAGGAGGAGGAGGAGGAGGAGGAGGAGGAGGAGTTTGTTAAGTAGAAATAGTTCAGGTATGACTTCGTTGAGTATAATCAATTGGTAGTATTAGTTAGAATGATCAATTCTTTGAAACAGATAATTTCAAAAATACGAGCAACTCGTTTAGAATGATGAATTGATCAAGTGTGAATTCTTTCTCGTATCTGAGCAGATGGGTCAATGCCTTTTATCGGTGAATAGTGCTTGTCAGCTATTGACCAAACTCAATTATAATATAAATCAATTATAACTTAATTGATGAGAGTCGATCACAGCAAGAAAATGAAACTTTATTAGCCCGTGCCTACACGCCACAGACTGACTTCTATATCTATGCCATTGTTAGTTGCTCTAGACCAGGCTTACTCAGCACGGATTGGTAACACTTGTACTGCCGTGATGTTCTGCCCATTTGGGCTACTACTAAATTGAGAATTCCACAACAGGCGAGAGGGGAACATCAGGGATAACGGGAATTACCACGGCAACTAGTTGAAATTGAAACGAATCCATATTGCTCTCTATTTCTTGTAAGAGGCGCATCTGATCCAAATAGGTAAGGTGGGACCCTGGGATTGGCGAAGTTAGGAAGCCCGGGATGGATGCAAAATACGGAAGTATGAGAATTGCAGTATGGGTTGAGTTGACTGTGATGGAGAGTTAGAAAGGAATAGGCGGAATATCGTGGTGGTGTATGTATAGACGGAGACAATGTCGCATCTGACGCGACATGAAGAACAAGGAGATGGAATTTAATTTAATATCTCCAGTTTACTGAGGAATTGGAGTTGGGCCTGTTATTAAAGTGGACTGGATTAGACGAGAAGGGAGTTAGTTTCTCCAGTCTGAATTTCGCAACGTGTCCAAATGCTCAGTTAGGCAGGAAGTCGTAGTTTGATGCCCAAAAAACCCAGAATGGGTACAATTCTGCTAGTTGCAGCCAGAAGAGGCTCCGCGAGGACAGTTTGGCTTTCAGGGCAACTATGACATTTTTGTTGTAGTAGATATGCCAACGATAGATGAAATTCTGGAAGTTTATACAATACGGCCTAGGCCATCGTCCGGCATACTCTCCTGTATTTTGATTACATACATCCTAGTTCATTTGACCGTTCTCATTCTTCGAATTTCCAGACTACTATATATTCGCTATCAAAAGTATAGTTCGCAGTATACTATAACTGCTAGAACTTCGCCCTTTCATACTAAAAAATAGCAAAACTACAAATTTAATTCTGCAATTACTATGAATACAATAAATACCATCACTCCTAAAAATCCCACTATCTCTAAATTCAACTTTCACTCTTCAACTTACCCACCCATTTCTACCTCTAAAATTCAGCCGCATTTCCGCAATTTCTACTAACCTCTATAAACCAATACCCAATAATAAAATACCATATCCATTAAATCTCCCGTATTATCTACACCCTACCCCTTATATACCATCCCTTCTTTCCCACTCATATAATCTCCCTCTCTATTCCATCTATATCTCCATCTGAATTCTTTATCTGCCCGCACACGACCAGTTCCAACTCTTCACACCTCTATTCTCCGGTGCCACCAAGCCATCAAATACACCCCAACCCCTGCATTTTCATCCATTTTTTTGAGGCTAGTTGCACTCTTAATCCGCAAAACCCGTTTTTGTCCCGTTTTCGTCGTCCAAAAACCCCCATTTTCAGGCCTTCTCTGCTGCTTCTCGTTCCACACTGCCCCACAAACACCACGCCCCAGGCCTCCACACACCCAATCCCATGTTCGAGGCCAGCCCTTCCAGCATATTCACCCACTACTTCAAGCTTGCCCACGTCAATTCCATCCAATACTCCATCTACACCTCTTCTGGCCATGACCAATCCCTTCTCGAACTCGAACTCAATATCCGCTACCACCACCCCGATATCTTCATCACATACTACAACAAATGCCTCTATCACTTCCGTCTAGGCAACGACACCGCCACAGAAACTCTTCCCGACATTGTACGGGCCATGGAAGCCAATCACGGCTCCAATGTGTTCGATGCCTCTAGAAGCTACCCTGCCTTGACATCGAAGCATTCTAGCGTGGTTAGCGTGGAAGCATTGGCCAATTCGCCCAAAACAGCGTCTGCTGCTGCCACTACATTCGATGATAACCTCCAATTGGCCAATTTGAGCTTTCTCAAGGCAGTAAGGAAGATGGTTCTCTATAATCTACTGCTCCATCAGTTGACCCACATGTTCGGCAACTACTCGGTGGCACGCAGCAGCAGCGACCCTGATAATCACGCCTATGCCATTCTCTACCTCGATTCCATACTTTTGGCCAACGGGGATTTACTCATTTCCACCGTTCTCAAGAACAATCTCTCATTATTCGATTCGGCAGTAATGGAGCTCGAAAACGGCCCCGAAGAACTCTTGGCAGCCCCGCAGGACTTGAACTTTGTCATGTACTTGATGCCTAGCGGCATCAGGTGCCATTTGTTCGACTCGGGCAATTTTCAGGCCAATTTCATCAGAAAATCTGTTACCAATGAAAAGCTCCTCAAATTAATCCAACTCAGCACGGGAGTGGACCATTTTGCCAATACGGAAGAGGTATTGTGGGTGAAACTCATTCCCAACCTCAAACACCTCAATAATCAGACATCTTCGCTATCAAAATTCATCCATTCGGTAGATAACAAGAAATTCATCTTGTGGCCTTGGAGCTTGTGTCTCTTGCAGTTTGGCAAGTATGAGGGCATACAGAATGAACTAATGGATGTAGCAGATTCCTACTTGACCAACCCCCTTTCCTTAATCACCGATTTCATAGACTTTACCATTTCCAATCATCAAAACCAATTGCTGTTATCAACTTCCCAAAATCACCAGTTAGGACCTCCGCCTTTCAGCATTTTCAGTGCAAATTCTACAGGTGCAGGTTCCACTGGCCCCACTGGAGCTGCCACCAACCCATCCGAACATCCAGCAAAAGATGTAAATTCCGTGGACAATAATGAGTTGGTTTCTCCTGTTACCAACGACTTGTTTGGCATGCCTGCGGAATTTTTCGACAAAGATGAACATTTTAATGAGTCTTTTCCTAATAAATCAGCAAACGAATTCGAAATCGAAGAAGTTAAGGACGATATGGAGATAGATGATTTATTTGGTGATGATGGAAGTGATTTGGACATCAAGGAAGAAGACACTGATTCCATAGTTGTTGAAGCAATCGATCAATCCAAGCAAAAACCTGACCTTGCCGAAGATTCAATAAAACAATTGGACGATGTGTCGTTAACAAATAACGATGATATGGCCGATATCGACACCAAAGAAGACCAAAATATAGAGAAAATCGATGATTTATTTGGAGACGACTTGAATTATGACGAAGAGAGCAAGCAGTCGACAGTCAAGGACCTACCAGAGGTTGATGAAATTTCCAAACCTAGTGGGTCTCCTGAAAAATTCGATGACAAAAAACAAATGAGTTCTACCTTCATAAACATTCCAAGAGACCAAATGATCAAAAAACTCAATACGCCCGATTATAACGATCCTGGAGCACCTTTGCCAATTGTACCAACACCGATTATTCCTCAAAATAATGCTTTCACGTTTTCAACATCAGCACCTGGCTTCGGATCTGTACCAATTCAAACCACCAATTCTGTGCCTTCAACATACTCCGAATTTGAAGAGAAAACCAACAACCAAAAGTCTATTTTCTCCCCCATTATTTTCAACCCAATCATCAAGAGCAATATCGATACCAAATATGGCAAAGGAGGTAAATTTTATGTTGATAAAGAGTCCTCAATTGACCCTGAGGTTGACAAAAAGAGACGCAATATTAGGGCAACCAGCGTCAGCGGATACGAACTACCAGTTAGTAAAGACCTTTTATTTGATGGAGAGAAGAGTAAATTGAAAGAAGTCAGCAATTCTGCAGTATTTGACGATGATTATGAAGATGATGATGATGATGACGATGATGATGATGATGATGAGAATGAAAGCAATTCCGGGTCTAGTGAAGAAAGTGATGCAGATGAAGCCATGGTAGACGACATGGAGGTTTCTCCACCATTAAAATTGAACACCAACGAAGAAGCATTTAATCCCACAAATCCAGCTTTCAATTCCACCAATGGTATCAGCATGGGAATCACTTCAGCCAACGGTAATGAACATCAAAACCTCTCACAGTCAATTTCAGGAGACAAAAATGCTTTAAGTAACAATACTGGATCCTTTGGATCCCCAAATTCAAACCTGCCAATGAAAGTACCGCCTTTAAAAGCTGATTCACCATTCTTTTCAGGAGATTTTCCCAATACTGGATCTCCACTTGATCACAGTCCACAGCATCAAAACCAAACCCCATTCCGTATGTCGGAAGGGACTGCTTTAAACCAAAGCAAGACCACCCCTACTCTCACCAATACACCTTCGAGTCATCGTGGAAAAGGAGATGATCTCAAAACGGAAGAAGCTTCCAATTATTTGCCATTAATTCTCAGAAATATTAATGTCATAACAATTCCAAGTTCCTTCCTCTTGAACAACTTGATTTCTGATCCATTTCTTCCGCTGTTCAGCATAAATGTGGAAGAAGATACCGAGAATGACTTGGAACTTTCGAAGAACAATGAAATGATTGTTAAAATGAAGAATTTGGACGATTGCCTCGAGTTTTTGGGACCCAATTTGATCTTTGATTTAGGTTTCAACGCTTCTGGACATGACATTACTTATTATAATGACAAACTACACAAATACGACGAGGACTTCAATGTACCTCTACATTATAATTCACCATCAAGTGCATTCTTCAAACGGTTAACGGAAATTTTTCCAAATTCCTATCAAGTCAAACTCGTGGAGTTTTTGAATGAGTGCAAAGCCCTGGACGAAGAGACTGCTCTAGATTCCCAGTTAAATTTCTTGGATGACATCACGAACGACGAGGATATTTTGAATCCGAAATCTCTCCCGATTAAATTAAAATCGTTGGAGTGGAGCAGTACCCAAAAAGCTGAAGAATACGAAGAGATAGCAAAGAAGTACAAATCTATCATCAATCAAATGATTGAAAACCAGCAAACAAACGATGAAGACAATTATTTCAAGTTACCCATCATCAAATCAAGAGTGATAAAAAATAAAAGTATTGTGAATCTTAATACCGTCAGCTTTAATTTTTGGAAGTACCTCAACTTCAGTCCCTTGAAATCCTCGAGAAACTTCCAGATATTGATGATAAGTGAAGATAATGGCCGTGGTACGTTATTTAATAGTGATTTCCTCAATTTACTATGCGCAAATTACAACGAGAATAATCTTGGGACCATTTCCAAAGTTAACCTAGCTAGTACGGGCTCAAGGCCTGACTTGGAAAGTATTGTGGATGGCCAAATTTTAATTTCCAAGATTCAGGACCTGCCTTACACGGACATCTACAATCAAATTAATAGAAAAGTCAGCTCCTTGGTCGAGTTGATCAAACTAGACTTGATCAACAAGACAAATAGCTTTGAATTTGATCGTCCCGTGTGTCTTATGGTCATCAACTTTAATCCCAAATTCAATTCAGTGTTGCAGATTGCCAAAATTTTCAGAAACTTCAGGACTTTCTTGACAGACCACCAGTTGCCTCTTGTCAAGATTTTCGCTAAGATAATTCCAGCAGGATTTATTGTGAAACAAAGCCCCTACCAGAGAAACCAGATGCGTATCATTTCAAACCACAAGCTCACCAAATTGTCATTAAATTTGTACAATCAATGTCCAAGTTTACCCGTTGCTGTTAACACTGGAAATGCCATTCTTAGAGGATCATCTGCAACACCCCAGCATAAACCATTTGATTCCGGTCTTTTCACTCAAATCGTACAAGAACCTCCTACTAAAATCCAGTTCAAGTTCTTGAGTGGAAGCTTCAAGGACAATACGTTCAATGATGATATATTCTTGCATTTGGCGTACGAAAGATCAATTGACAAGAGTTGGTTTTCAGCGGCCTGGTCTGATCCATTAGGAATAATCACCTATTCCAAATCGTGGTATTGTGGACATTCAACTCAAGGAAAGAACTCAGCACATGATTTGGGGTCAATTAGCGACAGTATTTGGAGCATTTCCTGCGATATGTTCAAACGTATGAATGACGATATGAGCAGAAGTACTGGAAGTACTTTTGGAGGCAAGAAGTTTTTGGTTTTGACCAGAATTAATAATGTCATTCCAGATGATGAGTTGGTTCATTGGAAGAGATTGAGCTTGAAGCACAAGGATGTTTCGCTTATTGTTTTATCCGTCAATGATTCTGCAAAATTACTCTTCTCTGACGACATTCCCAGGTCAGAAATTGCCAATAAAACTCATAGAGGAAGCTCTATTTCTACTCAGGCAGGCATGGGAGGACATGGTCCGCCTATTTTGGCAGAAACCAATGCCAATGGCTACAATTCGTCGCCTTTGATGACGTCTCCATCTATTGGTCTTAATTTCCATTCACCCCAACAGTTTTTGAATGTGTCTTCTAATTTTCTATCTCCAGGAGATTTTGGATCCATTTCAAACACCAGTGTTCCTGGCACGACCAGTGGAATGGGAGGAGATGGAATCAGCCATTCGGATTCCATTCTCCATGATTTTGATTCCGATATCATGGGAGTGGTGTGCAAGGTTCCATTACCATCTTTTAATTCTCCATCTAGATTGGGCATGAAAAATGGGTATTTGTTGAAAAAACTCACCAACAACATTTCTGGAGTAACCGACACGGGACCGCAGTCCCCGTACCTCATTTTTGAGGTCAGTTTGCTCAGTTGTTCCAATTACTGGGATTTGGAGGTTCTCATGAAATTAATCTTGAACCACTACAATAAGCTCATTGCGTTGAACGATATTCTCGGTTTACGGGATCCCGATGCCAACATCAACATGCATGAACTTCAGGAGGATATGCGGAAGAAGGCTGCCATGAATAAGCTCACCTATGAGGTGGAAGGTCTTGTACCGTGGCATATAGCTGCAGTTCGCAAATCTCTTTGGTACTTGAAGCACATTCTAGTGGAGGACTGCTAGGATTATGACATTAAATAGAGACAAATTATTTTAATTAGTGTATGGAGGATGTGAATTTAAATGTAGAGGATATTTATTGTAGACATGGGGAATTGTGAGTTCTACCATTATTAACAAATGCAATTAATAATTGTACAACCTAACCTACCAAATGATATAAACTTTCCTCGAAAATCACATTGATACTCATTAATCAAGATAATCTCAATGAAATCATTCCATCATGATAATCACTTCAATAGTGCAAATTAAACGAGACATGCTGGAGTAAAATCTATAGAAATTCAAAGAATGCTTCAATAAAGATATAACTAGCACAAACCACTCCTGTGGCTCCATTCTGTTGATTTTAACAAAAGAACAATTATACTTCTTCCCCAAACCACAGTTAATCTTTAAATCTACTAACTCCAACCATTAGGTTTTAACTCCATCACCCTAACCTGCAATCTACCCTTCTCTTACCTAGCCTTCACTCGATCTAACCTGCACTGTCCTCACCCGCACTACTTACACCCACCTTCATCCCTAACCCGCACTCCTCCCTAACCTGCACTCTCCTACACACTCCTGGAAAAATTGTCCTCATGACCAACAACACCAATAAAGAAGAAGATAGAGATGTCTGATTCTGAAAAGATCCACGCCAAAAGAGAAGATGATGGCTACGATGTTGAGGACAGAGACCAGAACGAATTTGATGATGATTCGCTAGAAAATGTCGAAAACGCCCTTGACGCTCAACAGGAAGATGCCAATGCGCTTAAGCGCCAACGTCAAGACGACCACGTTGACGATGAAAACGACGAAGACAATGATGACGATGATGAAGACGAGGAAGATGAAGAAGATGAAATCAGTAACAAGAGAAGAAAAAGAAGAAGAGCAGCCAACCAGTTCGTGGATATTGAAGCCGAAGTCGATGACGAAGAGGAAGACGAATTGGATGAAGATGATGAGGAAGCAGAACTCTTAAGAGAACAGTTCATCTCCGACGATCGCGACCAGGCCGAGGGCAACGACCAGGACCACCAGGATGACAGATTGCATAGACAATACGACCGCCGTCGTCAAGAGGCAGAAGACCAGGACGCTGAAAAATTGGCCGAGACGTTGAAGCAAAGATACAGAAAGACCCACACCGTCTACAGAGGCGACAGCGCCACCTCGGGTACCGTGTCGCAGAAGTTGTTGATGCCTTCCATCAACGACCCCTCGATTTACGCCATCAGATGTACCCCGGGCCGTGAAAAGGAGTTGGTGCGCAAGTTGTATGAGAAAAAGAGAACTTTGAGCAGACTGAACCGCCCATTGGACATTTTGACCGTGTTCCAGAGAGACGCCTTCAAAGGATACATTTACATCGAGGCCAAGAGACCAGACGCTATCGACAATGCATTGAGTGGTATGGTTCACATTTTCGCCAGAAACAAACTCTTGGTGCCGGTCAAGGAATATCCTGACTTGTTGAAGCAGGTGAAGTCCTCCGATGTCGAGATTGTCCCTGGTATCTACATCAGAATCACCAGGGGAAAGTACAAGAACGATCTTGCCATTGTCGACAACTTGTCTGAAAACGGTTTGGATGTTCGTTGTAAGTTGGTCCCAAGATTGGACTACGGAAGAAACGACGAAATCGACAGAGACGGAAAGAAAATCAAGCTGAAGGTTAGACCTCTCCCTCGTTTGTTCAACGAACAAGAAGCAAGAATGTACGATGGTGAGTACTTACAACCGGGTAGAGGTGCTCGGAGTTTTGTCTACAGAGGCGAAGAATTCAACGATGGATTTCTTTACAAGGACTTTAAATTACAATTTATTCAGACCAAAGATGTTCACCCCTCATTGGAGGAACTTGACAGATTCCAAGTCGGCAATAACGATGAAGAAGGCTTGGACTTGGCAGCTATTGCTGCCTCTTTAAAGAGCAAGAACAAATCTGATGGAAAACAGTCCACCGCATTCCAGCCTGGTGACAAGGTCGAAATTCGCCGTGGTGAACAGGCTAAGACTATTGGTCTCGTGGTAGAAGCTGCATTGAACGAAATCACCATTTCCGTTACTGACAGTGGTGACCCCAAATTCGTCAACCAAAAGTTGACAGTTCCTGCCAATGATTTAAGAAAGATTTTCAACGAAGGTGACCACGTCAGAATTGTCGAAGGAAAGCATTTCGATGAGACTGGTTTGGTTATTAAGATCGACGGAGACTCGGTTGTCTTGGTCAGTGATCAAACCAAGGAGGATGTTAGAGTATTCGCCAACTTCTTGGTTAAGGCCACTGACTCGAGTCTGAACATCGACACAATGAACAGTAAGTACGACATTAAGGACTTGGTTGAGTTGAACGCCTCGTCTGTCGGTGTCATTGTCAAGGCTGAGAAGGGTATTTTTGAGGTGCTCACTTCAGATGGCAGAATCTTGCCTTTGAAGCCATCGGGTATCGCCTCGAAATTGCAAATGAGCCGTCGTGAACAGGTGGCTACCGATAGAAATGGTTTTACCATCAAGGTCGGAGATACTGTGAGAGAAGCACTCGGGGACAAGAAGAGAGAGGGTGTCATTATTCATATTTACAAAAACTCTTTGTTCATTAAGTCCAACGAAGTGGTGGAAAACTTGGGTATTTTCGTCACTAACCGTATGGATGTCAGCACAATCACTACCAAGGACTCCATGGTGTCCAAAAGCTTGGGTCCTGACTTGAGTCGGATGAACCCCAACTTGAAACTCCCCAAACCCGCTGCCAATACCGGTGGCTTGAAGACCAGGACAGGAGGCCGTGACAAGCTTATTTACAAGGATGTCACCGTCACGAGCGGCAGTTACAAGGGTTTGATGGGTAAAGTGGTCGAGACCGACGATGTCTATGCAAGAATAGAATTGCACACGAAGAGCAAGAAGATCAAGGTCAACAAGAACAGTTTGAACGTTTTGGTGCGTGGAGAAGCCATTCCCTACTTGAGATTCATTGGCGCGGCCACCAACGATGCTCCACAATTCAACAAGCCCGTTGCTCCTGCCTTCAGTTCTGGAGGCAGATCTGCCTGGAACGGAGGTGCCACTCCTGCTGTTGGAGGAGGATCTTCCTCCTGGGGAAATGCTGGAGGAGCATCGTCGTGGGGTGGAGGAACCGCTTGGGGTGGAGGAAAGACTCCTGGTTACAACGGAGGAAAGACTCCTGCTGCTGGAGGCGCCTCCACTTGGGGTGGAGGTGCTTCCTCCACCTGGAACTCCAATGGAGGAGGAAACTCCACCTGGGGTAACAGCGGAAACAACGGAGGAAACTCGTCTTGGGGCGACAACGGAGGCAACTCTTCGTGGGGAAACAAGGGAGGAAACTCTACCTGGGGCAATAATGGGGGAGGCAACTCCACCTGGGGAAATAATAGCGGAGGAGGCAATTCCACCTGGGGAAACAATAGTGGAGGCAATTCTACCTGGGGAAACAAGGGTCGAAGAAGCTCCTGGGGCAAGCAATAGCCTCTGCAAGTTGCTGGCGAACTTGAATCGACCTGTGTATAATATTGTCTATTAATCTGTATGATAAGTCATCGGTAGCACCCACTTCACGACTTGTTTTCGCAACCAGGACAGTTGTGCAACGCTTCGTGAATGAAAATGTCACAGTCAATGCAAAAGTCTTGGGTACACTGCTTGCATCGGTAACGAGAACTGGTGATGGTATCCAATGAAGCCTTGGCCTTGTTAGTGATTCCCTTTGGAAAAAGAAGCAAGCATCCGTAGCAGTAGGTGCTTTCATAGGAAGAGGCCACTGGAACCTCGATATATGGTGCTAGAGGCACCAAATGGTGATATGAACGAGCCAAATGGGTGGATAAAATAAGCATTAATCCGCAAACTGGACACACAGTGGGCAAATTGCACACCTTGCTCTTGCATTGGGGGCATTGGTAGCCTATGACGTTATTGGGATTGGCTTCTGCTCCAGAACTTGTAGTAGTTTTCATGTCCACCACCTGTTTGGAGTCGTCAGAACCCTGAGTGGGATGGGATGCGCTTAATTGCGGGAAATCAATGATGAAATTGGCATCGTTGATGGAAACAGAGAATTTTGGGTGGATTTTCGAGGGAAATCCCATTTTTATCAATGGAACACCCCGTTTTTTCTCGTCTTCCTCCCGTTTATCCTTCTCGGAAATAGGAAGCGGCACCACGCAGTCCATTAAGAGCTCACGGAAATGGGCCTCGTTCATAATCACGCCGTAGTTCTTGGAGGCCATGTTTCTTTGCTGGTGATTGGTACGATTCACCAATTCCTGGCAAATAGACACTTGTGCAGACAACCCTATGATTTTGACCTTGATATTGTCCCGCACAAGGTGGTCGATGGTCTTGTGGATATCTCCAGGGTCGCTGGTGAACAACGCCCCGAAAATCACGAGGATTTCCTTGGAGTTTTTCGTGTCGTTGGCATGGCCTCCTCCAAAATTGTACATGAGCATGGAACGGGCCATTTCCAAGGAATTCTGGAGCGACGGGTCTCCCTTGGGCTCATAGCGGTTGTGCTGGCGTGCCTTGAGCTGGCGAATCTTATCGATATGGTACTGGGGCAGGCCACTGACTTCACTTATCATGGTAGACACTCCGTTTCTCATCATGAGTATTCCCATCTGGGAGATGGGATTCTGGTCGAAAAACTCCACCAAGAAGTCCTGGAGCAATGAGAGGGTCATCGAGAACCGCGTGGGCCGAAGATCTTTCTCCAACATGGCCAGAGAACAGTCTATGACCACAATAAGTGTTCTAATGATACCTCTCTGAAACGGTGTAGATGGATTCCGCATGATCTTCTTCTTGCGGGCCTCGATCATGCTCTGAATAATCGACTCGAGCGAACGGTCGCCGTTCTCGTCGTCTTTGACAATGTCCCATGACCGTTGAATTTCGTCTTCCCATGCGTACCCATTGGCTCCCTTGAGGTTGCTACTGGGCCCATTTGCGCTGGAACGCGTTCTTTTGGACATGGCGTCTCCTTCTGGCGAATCTGTGACCTCCCTGGACGAGGGGTTCACCGAGGGACTGATGTATTCCTCATCTGAGTCGTCCATGATGTTTGAGAAAGGGGAAGATTTCTAACGATTTGAAGGGAGAATGGGGGAAGTTTTGAGTCAGAGGGATGGATCTGGGTGTGTGTTTGTGATTGGGCGAGAAAGATGGCCGGAAATACCGAGGATGGTGCGGCTGTTTGGAGGTATTTGGAAGTAAGAGATGGTTGTAAATAACTAGAAATGGTGATGTAGTGCGACATTTTACGGGTACGGAAAAGAAGAGAGGTGGTTGCATGGGAGGGACAGGGGAGTCAATGCGGGGAAATTGGTGGGTATGGGTAGGTATGAGTGGGGTGAGTGGTTTTTTTGGAGAAATTGGACCAGTAGGAGATTTTGGAAGTGGGTTTTGGGGTATAATGTGGTAGGATGTCGCGATTGGGGCATTGGCTGAAAAATCATGGAGATTGGAAAAGAGGCTATATTGAACTAAAAATGGGCTCTAGGGAATTTGTAGATGGTTTTAATACAATATTGGAGGTCATAAGTGGTGGTTGGTAAATTTTCAGCTTTCCATACGCAACGGGTTCAATTAATTGTGAATTACTTGGATAATACAGTGTTGATATATAGTGGAAACTAAGGGAAAGAAGCATGGAAGAAGAGAATATAACAAGTGTCCATCAACATGTTAGTTTTGGTGCTGGATGATGAAAATAATGTACTATAATTGTTTAGGGACCATTGGGTGCAAATACAAAGTAGCAGGTGTATACGTTGACCCTAAGGAAGTTACGGAAAGGACAATATGGCCATGGCACCAATATTATACGGGCTACCGTGGCCAAAATAAATTATACAGTTCCAATTGGTAAAAGAGGCAGCTGAGGGTAACTAAAATAGTAGATTGCGAACGATAAGACCAAAAAGTCATTAATCTGTAGCCGCTAATAATCACAGGGACACAAGACGCTATAAGACGACACAAAATATCACAATTCTGGTTGACAAGAGGACAAAGTTGCTATAAGATGATGTGGTAAAGACAATTCAAAATTGCCAGCATCATGAAAGCAGAGATTATTAGAGAGCGAATAACTCTAAGAATATTCAACAATACTCTTAGAAATCTTAAACCCTTCCAAAAGTTTTCAATCCCTATTTGCAATATTCTCAGCTCCAATCCAAATGGGTGATTATTGACAAAATTAATTCCCGACAAGGCGAATACCTATCACGACAAACAAATATAGGCATTTCTATATCCAATTCTCATTCTTCAACCACCTTCCTTATAAATAATCCAAAATATGAATAAAATTGATCAACTAGAGATTATTGCATTTCACCTAAATAGCACCTCTATTTGGTCAATATTAATAAAATTAATATCTATGAATTAAATTCTCTTTGGCTCAAACTCCTTCAATTAAAATCAAGTCTAAGTCTATACCTACGCCCCAATCTACCCCTAACAGCTGGATTCCAATTATATTCCTATAAATCTGATTTTTAATTACAAGTAAACCCAACACCAGTGCCTCTATTCTATTATATCACGCAGGTGGGCCGTTTCTCCCAGCAGATATTGGCCCGGGCCGCCTCAGGCAACACCACCATGGAATCGAAGTTGGGTCTGGGGAATTTCTTGCCCTCAGGAAGCGTCCATCTGAGATTCCATACCATGGTACAGAGAATTACTCCCAATTGAAGATAGGCAAATTGCTCGCCAATACACCGGTGTCTGCCGCCTCCAAAGGGCAAGTAAGGCGAGGAAACACCCTTGGAAACCTTTCCGAAGCCATAATCCACCGTATCTTCGGCATCTTCGTTCTTTGTCTGGTCCCATCTGTGAGGATCAAAAGTGTTGGCATGAGGGAACCAACGGTCATTTATCATGGCATAGGCAATGCTGATAAGCACGTAGTGCCCCTTGGGTACCACGTAGTTTGTTTCTGGAATTTTCATGTCATGGGTCACCTTTCTGAAGATGGAATGGAGAGGATGGTGCATTCTCAAGGTTTCCTTGATGGTGTTGGTAACAAGAGGAAGTTGCTGCAATTTTTCGTAGCTCAAGTTGTCCAAATTGCCGTCAAGAACACGGATAAGCTCGTGGTAGATCTCATCCTGGATAGCAGGGTTCTGAGCAAGTCTCATGAGAAACCATGCCGAGGTAGTAGCCAGAGTATGTTGGCCTCCCATGAGAACCCCGATCAACAAATTGGCAATTTCCTGGTCTGACATCTGTAACCCGTCCTTATAAGTGGAATGAAGCATTAGCGAGTCGATCAAGTCCCGTTCTGGCACGATATCTCCAGTCTCACGTCTTCTCCGAATTACCTTCATATATGCCCCAGAAATGGTGCGTTGGGCATGGTCCCGCTTACGATTGTGGGTGAACGGCACGTTGGGAAACACGAAGTTGATGGGCACAAACGCTTTGTCCAAATCGGTGTAGAGTTGGGCAAACAGAGTGTCGAGTTTGGACCTCATCTCGTCTCCCAAGAGAGTGCGAGAAGCAGTGAGAATAGTCACTTCTCCTTGGGTCTCAAGCACGTTGGTAGAGCCCTTGCGGAGGAGCTTCAAGTTCCAGTTCTCGTTGTTGCGCAAATACTGCACCACCTCGTCCCGGATCTTGTCCACATAGCCTACGAAGGCCGTTTTGGTTAATGCGAACTTGGCAAACTTCTTCTGCTCTACCAAGCGGGAATTGGGGCAGTCGTACACAACTCCGCGGCCAAAAGCGGGAGTGGTGAGATGACGATACGCTTCCTCGGCAGAAACGTCGGAAAGCTTAGCATTCAACACGAATTCGTGGCCTTTGGGGCCAAGATACACAGTCATGACTCTTCCGAGAAGCATGAACGCAAAAACGTCGCCATGACGGAGGCGACACTCCTCAAAGAATTCGTAGGGGCGCATTCCATAGGAAACGGCGTTTCCCACCCAGGGGATCCAGTGAAACACCAATGGAGCCCTGTCTTTGCGGAAGGAATAGAGATATTGCCATGCTAAATTGATGAGAAAGGCACCAAAGGGCACCACAATGGCAAAGTACATTGGAGGAGGGGAAAGGAGGGAATTGAGGTTGCTAGAAGGTGTTGAATAGCTTTGACGGAGACTTCCGGTAGAAGTGGCCTATTTATGCTGTTGCAGCAATATCAGCTGATACTTGGTCGTGCGCGGGCTGGTTTTTGCAGCCGTTATACGATCGTTCCTAAACGACAGAATCAAGCCATATGGAAAGGAGTGGGGAGAGAGAGAATAGAGAGTTATAATGAGAGTATGGGGAATTATAATGGAGATTATAATGAGAGTATGGGGAATTATAATGGAGATTATAATGAGAGTATGGGGAATTATAATGGAGATTATAATGGGGGAGTATGTGAGAATCTAGTGAGACTGAATAGAGGCTGAAAAATAGTGAAAAATAGACTTACGTAAGAGAGAGAGAGAAATAGAGAGGGAGACAAATAGAGCGACAACTACAAAGTATGATAAGCTCATGATATAAACCATATAACAGGAATACCATTCAATACAACGTCTCCGGATTCCCTGTTCCTCTTCACCTGTCTTAGTGTCGTACCACGGTATTTCTCGCTCCCTAATGGTGCGACATTCTACAGTAGCCGTGGAGATGGAAACACCCCGGGAACGAGCCAGGAACGAGGAACTAGTGGGAGAAGAGTGAGGGGAGAGAACAATCCGGAGGGGGGAAAAGGAGGCGGAAGAAAAAGGCGGAATTTTGTGGGCGACTCCGAGAAAATGAGGTTTTTGGTGAGGTTAGTTAGGATTACTATAGGAAAGCGATGATTGGTGAAGAATGGTGATGAGTAGAGAGTGATGGTAGTTTAGGGTGATGGCATAGCAGGATATTTGGGTGGATAAATAAGGAAGGCTTTCGTGGGATTACTATTGATAGTTAGTGTATATCGTTGTTATATCTACGGATGGATACATCATGTGATGCGACTTTGGATTTACCAGTTATAGTGTTAGTATAAACGATGCATGGTTATTATTTGTGTATAATTATGTCATCGAGTTATCATTAATTGTGCCACATAATAATATCATTTAGTATATCATTATTGGTGCACACTAATTTTATCATCCAGTTTATCATTATTGTCTGTGTCCTCCAGCATTTCTTGCTTGTTTCGGGGAACCGCCCATTTTCGGCTTTTGCTCAATACCACATTTGCGAACAATGCCCTCGACAAAGCATTCCGGACACAATCTAGGGCCCTTCCAGTGTCGTTCCTCGTATAAAAACAATACCGTGCGTTTTGTAATTTTTTATCACCAAAAATCTCCTCCTACTCCATTTCCACTTATTAATTTGATCTACTCTAGTTTCCAGAAATTCCTCCTCTTCTAATTACTCTATTAGACTCCGTTCTCTATAAATGCTTTTATTCCTCCGGAGTCGCCTCTCCAATCGGCTCCACTGCCCGTCTTTTCTTGGGATTATACTTCTCGATCATTTTATCGAAATTCACCTTACCTTCATCGTTCATGTCGTAAAAAAGACTCAAGAATTCGTTAATTTGATTCTCGTCGACTTGACCCATCTCCTCGACCATATACGGGACGTTTCGGAGCAGTTCGATGTCGATAAACTGCTTTAGACTGTATCCCTTTCCAAGCACTGGTGTAATTTCCGAGTCCTTTTTGTCAAATATTGGGAGTCTCTCTTCGCCGTACAACGTGACAAACTCCTCTCGCGTCAAGTTGAAGAAATTCTCGGGATATTCCTTATTCTCAATGTCTTTATTCTTCTTTATTTTGGGTACTGGAGCACTTTCGTTTTCTTGGATGTAAAAATTCCGGAGAAGCTGGATTCCCTCCGTTCTCATGATTCCACCGTAGCTAGCATACGGAGGACTCGGATTTGGGTCTAGATGGATTGAAAGAACGGTTCCATTGCCTCCAAAACGGTCATTTCCACAACCATAGATCACTTCACCAATGCCGATTTGGCGGAGAAAAGACGCACACATAATACATGGCTCTACTGTCACGTATAAGCGCAACTTGGAGAAATCAACTGGAGAAGATTCTGGATGCTGTTCCTTGAGTTTCGATACGGCAATGAATTCCGCATGCTTGGTCCCATTGAGTGAGATATTCGTATAATTGTAGCCAATACTGACGATTTTATTGGACTCAATATCCTGGAGGATACATGCCACGGGTGTTTCGTTGATCAAAAGTGCTTTGTAGCCCACAAAGAGGGCAGTGGCCATGTTCTTGAAATGGATGGACAAGTCCATCTCGGGCAAAAGGTCGGTTAGCAGCGGGAAAATCGGGTGAAAAATTAGATGGATATAATGCTTTAGGTAAGGAGATGAATTATGTAACGTAAAAATAGCATTTGGGGGGGGGGGTGGTGGTGGGTACCGTTAACGGAGGAAACGGATCTTGTTAGTGATGGTTGCAGCTTTCCTGCATGCTATAGAATGGGTCGTGTACGGGTTAATATATGTCAGATGATAAATCCCATCTAGTATCCTTCTACATCCATTTCTGGGCCATCTTAACCCACCATGAAGCTAATAATAACCTTTAACTACCACAGAAGTACTGTTTCTGACAAAAATCGCATCCTTCCATCTACTCCCATATTTGCATTAAATTACCTGAAACGCACCCAAACCCGCTGAAACAAGTGGAAAAACCATAGAAAAATCCTCATAAACCGTAGCACCGACTTCCCTGATCTTCCATGCCACATTTCACCCTCTCCATCACCATCCAGTCCACCCAAAATGCCCCAATTTACCTCCTTTCACACTATGTCACGTGACATACCGGTTGCAATAATGTCACGTTATGGTACCACCTAACCCTTTCCTCCCCATGTCTGACCTCCACCGAGCCTTTGTCCGGCGAATGAAGAAGGGACCTCTTCCACCTGGAAATTCTGCACCTATGCTAGCAGGATTGACCGAACTTCCCGAAGAATCCAGCCTGAACGAGTCGTTGACGTTGGCAGAAATGGCCAAAGAAGAACTAGAGGAATCCTCTAGTCCTTCACCTCCCACATCGACGGTAGCTGATGCGGAAATCCGTGAATTGTACCACACTTTCAAAGAAGAGTTCTTTCCCATCAACGAAACCTACACTTTTGCCGGAAAACCATCCATCAATACCTACTATAGACCTGCTTCTACCCCCAACTCCACCATCTATATTTGTCTCCATGGAGCAGGTTCTTCGGCTCTTACGTACTCCAAACTTTCAGAGGAGATAGCACGTGCCGAAGATGACGTAGGATTGTTTCTCTACGATATTAGAAGCCATGGAGACTCGGAAAAGCTGGACAATTTCGGGTTGGACGATTTGGTGGAAGAACTCCACCAAGTGGTTCAAGAATTTATTCACCGCAATCTCTGTGTAGCCACCAACGATCAGTGGTCGCTCTATTTCGTGGGCCATTCGCTTGGAGGCGCCATTATGGCCAAATACTTGAGCGATTCAAGCTATGACCATCACTTGGCAAAGGGACTCATTCTCCTTGATATAGTGGAGGAAACTGCTGTCAGATCATTGGGAGCAATGCCTTCGTTCATCGAGAACAGACCAGTGAAGTTTTCTTCTCTCAGCAGTGCCATTGAGTGGCATATGAATTTTCTTCTATTTAATGAAGATTCCGCTCTTCTCAGCATTCCCGACTTGTTGAACCCCAATCTCACGTGGAAAACAGACTTACGACTCACCCAACCCTACTGGAACACCTGGTTCACCGGGCTTTCTGAAAATTTCGTCAAATTCAAAAACCCCAAATTGTTAATCTTGTCCACTCATGAAACCCTCGACAAGAACTTGATCATTGGCCAGATGCAGGGCCGGTACCAGCTCGTGGTGTTCAACAATAACAACCGATCGGGCCATTTTGTGCATGAAGACTTGCCCATACAAGTCAGCATCTCCATTCTTGATTTCATGAGAAGAAACGAGGATCCAGGCAAATTTCTCAAGCATAATTTGGGAATTGTGCCCAAATGGGGAGGTGACATCAACCCGTCGATGTACTTGTCGAGGGAGACGCTGCAGTAGGGAATTCGAGGTGAATTGAGAGGGAAGTCATTTAATGGTGAATTTATAAGGGGATTCATTCAATAGCGAGATTCATTCAATAGAGAGATTCATTTCAAGGACTCGCTTAAAGGACTCATTACTTGGACTCTTGAATTGGACTCATTTTTCAGACTCATTCATATCCAGAAATTAATCATATATTCGACACTATTTATTTTCAATCAACACTGATGTTGCTCTTATTAATTTCCTCCTGCCTCTGGTTAATTAACTTGACGACCTCGTCGATCTTCTTGCTGGCATATGGGAATCTGGGATTGATCAAAAACGGTCTCAAATCAAATCTGTTGTCGTCTGGAGAGTATTGCTCGGCATGGTATGCAGGAGTCATGGTGGTCATCTTGTGTCTGTTGATGGCATAAAAGAACCAGAACCGCTTGACTTTTTCGGCTACCTGCTCTGCAGTCAAGTTCAATGGAGGCTGAGACCATTCGTGATACAACTTAATAAACATGGCGTAAGGGCCACATTTTTCAACCTTTCTCAAGGTTCCAAATTTGGACAATTCATCGTAAGACATACCCATGTCGATTTCGTCGCTTTGCACGTAGTTTTCTGTAATTGGCTCCAATTCGGCAGTAGGGGTGGCAGTCAAGAACTCATGCAATATTGGGATCTCAAAATTGACCTCTGCCCATGCAATAAATCTCTTCAAATCCGTCTTGGAAATACCACCAATTGGGTTGACATCGGCAGAGGAACAGTCATACTTGGTTAAGTAACCTCTCAAGCACTCATCAACATTGGCACTACCCAACACCAACAATCCTCCTGTGCCTTTGTTTCTGGACCAAGGTAATAACTGGGCAAACAAGTAACTCAAAACCATTCTGAGTCTTGCCTGAATATTCTGTAATGCCAAATTCTCAGTTTGAGATCCTCCGAAAATCTTGAAAATCGGTTTCTTACCTGTGGCGACCTCAAAGACATTGACCACGGCAGTCACCAAGGAGTCCATATTCATATCCACATGGTAAGATCC
Source organism: Suhomyces kunorum (assembly GCA_030561465.1). NCBI lineage: Eukaryota > Fungi > Ascomycota > Pichiomycetes > Serinales > Debaryomycetaceae > Suhomyces > Suhomyces kunorum. The sequence continues at coordinate 20,987 of JAKTXF010000028.1, read as the reverse complement.
AATCTTTTGAGCCAATTCCTTGGCTCTAGATCTGGTTTCCTTCGAAGAATTCTCAGTACCCATGAAGGAAGTGTAGAAAAACTTTCCGGCGATGTCTTGAGGCGATTTAGGAGTAAATTCTGGGTTTTGGGAAAGGGATCTAAGATCTTTTAATACTTGGGGATCGTCCAACCCCGCAAAAACAAGACGGCACATCAGATGAATTATCACTGCAGTAGCGCAAGAATCGATACCACCACTGAGAGGCAAGAAATAACCTCCACATTTAGATCTTCTCAAATAATCCCACAACCAGCATGCTGGTCCCAAGGCAATTTCCTCTTCTGGTTTATGGATTCTGATAGGGATGGGTTTAGTGGGTTCAATCAAGAAGTTAAGAACATTGGCAGTGGGGGACAACTCAATCTTGGTTTCAATAGCTTTGTATGGATGTTCCAGCTGCACTGCCTGGTTACTGGCGGATTTCTGGTTTCTGTAGGATCTGACATCATCTAGATCAACGGTAGCAGTGACAACTTCGACATCAGCAAGTGAGAATTGGGATCCTTGTGCAACAACCTTACCATTAACGATAATACAAGCACAACCATCATAATACAATCTGTCACCGTCACAACCCTTCTGGTTGGCATAAAGATACACACCTCCGCATTTGTTAGTTGCTTCCGTGATTAATCTGAGTCTTGTATCCAACTTTCTAAGTTCATGATGGGAGCCACTGGAGTTGGTGAAAATCTCCACACCATCAAGACTCATGGCTATGTGAGGCGATTGAGGAGTGAACAACTCCTCACAGGTTTCACAGCCCATTCTGGTTTCTAAGGTCTGAATCACGCAGTCACCGAAAGTACATTTGGACTGGCCGTACAACTTGTGGATTTCTTTGCTCAAATGGTATTCTTCATAGTACTTGGGACGGTTCCATGGAGTGAAATACCTCATTTCTCTGTAATTGCCGTCGTTAGCCAAGTACAACTTGGGTCTGATGAGCAAAATGATACCATCGTAGGAGATGATTCTGCAGTTGTACTTGATGGTCTTGTGGATAATTGGCATACCGATGTCAAGGAGAATTCCATGGGTGGCTGGGTTGGCCAAAATCTCCCCGTAGACGCCCCAACAGTGGTCATAGAGATCATTTTCGGAGAAATGGTCCAAACATCCGTAACCACATACTTCAAGTTCAGGTCCGACTCTGACGGTTGCTCCCTTGGCTTTGGCCTGTTTGATGGACTCAATTATTCTGTCACGGTTGCCCTCGAAGTCCAAGGCCCATTGGTTCAAGTTACACGTGGCCAAGGTGATGTAGTGGCCCATGATGATGTAGATATGGAGAAATGGACGGACCAATGCGATCAGATATGATGTTGGTTACGTAAGCGTTGCAACCAATGGAGTCTAGTAAAGGAGGAATTGGAGGACTAGAATGGGTTTATGGGAAGGTAATGGAGATTATAGTGATGGTTTGGGGGCTAATGGGGAAGTTTGTTTTGGATTCTGTTGAAATAACGGGGGCTTTGTCGTGAATACGTGAGTCATAGGGGAGTGGTGAAGGAAGATATTGGGAAGTCACTGGAGCTGCAAAAACGGTTAATAAGTGTTAGAATTATGGTCAGGGATGTGGTGGGAGTTCTTTAAAGTGGCTATTTGTGTGGTTTTAGAAGGTTGAATGTGAGTTATTGACTTCTTGCTGGGGATATTCAGTAATTGAGGAAAGAGAGTGAGGCCAATCTGGATAATTCTTCGGAATGGCCGTTGTAACGATAAATACATATAATATAATGTGAGTATTACTCTTCTTCGGCTGCGTATGGACAGCTAGGTATATTCAAATTACTCACTCTGTAAGAAGTGAGTTGTCACTATTTTCTTATTTGATTTTTGCTGCAAAAAGTATCAACATTCAGCAAGAAAGAATTTAGAAAGACTTCAGAAATCACAACTCAGGAGATCAATAGCGTGCATTTTCTCATCACTATTGAATCTATCAATGATATAAATTGATCATAGGTAATTTCGACGAATTCAGTACGTATTGTACTAACTATAGGGAAATGATTGCCTCGAAAAGATATCCATAATAATAACAACAACAGCACTTCAATGGAAATGGCAAGTACAGGTAGTCATTATTAGACTATCCAGGTGTCACAGTACTAAACGTCTGATAAATGAACCTTTCTCCTACAGATTCGTTCCATTTCATCACTATCAGATTTCAATAGGAAGAACCATCAGTGACTCTCTACCTTAATAAGTCTGGCCAGAGTAACAATTTAAAATGCAACAGAGTCAACACCACGTTCATCACTACACATAATAGAAGGATTAGGCGGATCCCATTATTAAAATTCCTGATAAATTTCAGATCAGAAACTACTTCAATCGAGCAAACAAGAAGATAGCGATAAATTCAGGACTTTCCAGAGAACACTGACAAACATAGAACACCCCAGAGAACACCGACAAATCCAACCAACCCTTCGACCCCTCCTATCCAAGCCATCTTCCTCAATATCTTACCCACCCCGGACCTTTCCATCCTCATAAACCCAAATCCTATCCTATCTTATCTGTTCAGATTATGTCTAAATCCGAAACTCCTTCCTGCAAATCATCTCCACAATGCCGCACTTTCCTTCATTCCCGTCCTATCTCCCAAACCCACTCTCCAGACACTATTCTCGCCCATAAGCCAGAGCCTCCTCGTGCCTTGCATTGCCACCACACCAGTAATATGCCTCAGGCTATTGTTATCAGGGTTCATATCTAATTGTTATCTCCAGCTGGTCCGTGTGTCTCTCTGTGACCTGATTTCGTCGGTCTCCTCCGTGGTTTTCCTGCCTATAGTTAACCCCGTCGGAGCCTCCGCGGAGAACTTATGGGTTGGGAACTTTGTGGTTACCGATAAGAGTATTTAATGGCAAGTGCTGCCTTCTTTAGCCCCCACCATGCCTTCAGCAGAGATTTTGACCGTCAGTCCCTTGCAGGACTCGCCCTTTGGCTGTGCCATCCAATTGCCTGCTTACGCCAACAATGACCCGGCCAACTTGAACGACTCCGATTTCAAGACGTTGTACGATGCCGTGCTCACCCATTTGGTGGTAGTGATCCCCGGACAGGCCGAATTGAGCCCCAAATCCCAGTATATGTTGACCAAGCGGTTTGACCCAACAATTCCTGAGCCTAAAGAGTCTTCCGGGGCCGGATACGGCCACGGAAAGGAATTCAGACATGCCCAATCAGTTTTGAAAAAGGATGGAACTTCTGTCAAGTCCCAGCCCCAAGTCCAGATCTTGGGCCAGGGCAAATTCGAAGTAGATGAGCCTGGAAATGAGAATGGAGAAGCCATTAGTTTGACTCATCCTTCGCATACCTCGTTCCACCATACGCCACTTACAGAAGAACAGATCAAGTCCCACCACAGAACACGGTTCTACCGTTGGCACATCGACAGTGCATTGTACGACTTATCTCCTCCATTGGTCACCACTCTTTTGGGCATCAAGGTGCCTCCTGCCACCCAGAAACAGACCATTGTCTACGAGGACAACAACGAGAAGCTCGAATTAACCCAGGGAGCTACCTGTTTCGTGAGTGGAGCCCAGGCATTCAAGCGTTTGAGCGAGGAAGAGAAGGCTTTTGCCCTTTCCACCGTGGTGGAATACGCTCCCCATCCATATATCTTCATTTCACCCGCAGGAGCCACATCTGACGGGCTCACCATGGTTTCTGAGGGCAAGGAGATGGCGTTCGACAAGTTGCCGGAATGGGAGGCCTCCAAGGTGAAGAAACTTCCCATGGTGTGGACCAATCCTGTTACTGGAGAACATCACTTGCAAGTTCATGGGTGCTGTTTGTACAAGTTGCACACCACTAGTGGAGGAAAGACCACGACGTTGGAGTTGGAGGAGGCCCGGAAAAAGGTCCACAGCTTGATGAGACCTGCTATTTCGCCTCCTAACGTGTTGGCACACGGATGGACCCAAGGAGACTTGGTGATCTTTTTCAACAGAGGAGTGTGGCACTCTGTGACGGGAGAATTCAAGGGCGTGAGGGACAATGGCCAGGACGAGAGAAGGTTGATGCACCAGTGTAATATTGCTAGCGGAGTGGATCCTGCTACTGTATTATAGGAATATATGAGCTATGACTGAATTTTCGCAGCCACTAAGAGGGAGAAGAAGGCAAGGGTAATTGTAGTTTGGGTAATCATATTTAGGCTACTTTGTGGAGAATGAAGTTATTCAGGGAAATGGAAAGATCGTGTGAAGAGGAAAAATGAGAAGACGTAGATAATAAGTATTGGTTCGAGGTAAGACAAATTATTGTGTACTTGATACTTGAAAAGCAAGTATGGACTTGAAGTAATGCTGAAATTAATTTTATTGATACTCAAATTACCAATGCTACTACCTGGATAGTTCTACCAACAACTTGAGTCCTATTTTCAGGGTCTAACCCGTACACTATCGAGATCAGTGGATTTGCATAATTAATAATTACATGATTGCTTTATAGGTAATTCTATAATTCAAAATAAATTCCACAACACCATTATTTCTGATTAATCCCCTAGATAGCATCTAAACGTTCTGCTTTCTATGACATACAACTCCAGTTACCTCCATCTCTTCCTCCTTTTCTTCTCTACAGCCGTGTCAATTAAAGCCGTGCCGCATTGGGACATTTGAAGTCAACTCAATCTACACAATTTTTCTGAGTACTGCATCCAATCAGAGGGGCATCGGTACCGAGTCCCACGCCCCTGTCGACGGCTCAACTCGGCCATCCTCTTCGGGCGGGCCGAGGTCCAGAAGAGGTTACCACATCTAGTATGTGATTATGTAATATCACGTCAAATATTACGTAATCAAGGTTCTAACTTTACCCCCAATAGTCTAGTTTCCGTAGCAACTTCTCCGATGCCCTAATTCTCCCTCCCTCATCCTCCACGGTCCCTTTCCACCTCCTCCATCGCCTCCTATGCCCTTTCCGGTGTCCCGCCGTGCCATCACACACTCGCACCGTATGCAGGTCGCACCCTTATAACCAACCCTATCCCCACTGTAAATGAAGCCGTCCCTTCCTCCCTCCACATCCCTCGCAAAATGCAGTACGTGGGCAAAGTGGGTGGCTACGTGTACAACCAATGGAATTCGCTCAATCCGGCCACACTTTCCGGCGCCATTGACATTATAGTTATTGAACAACCCGATGGTTCTCTTCATTGTTCCCCATGGCATATTCGCTTCGGTAAGTTCCAAATCATCAAGCCTTCCCACAAGAAAATCGATCTCTACGTCAATGACATCAAAACCGACTTGCCCATGAAGTTGGGTGAGGGCGGAGAGGCGTTTTTCGTGTTTGAAACCGACCATTCACTGTTGTTGTCGCAATCAGTATTGACATCCCCTGTGATTTCCCCCGTTGCTTCGCCCGGAAACTCGCCTTCGGGCTCGCCCCCGGGTTCTCCCGGGGCGTCTTCCATTCCCCCCGAAGATTTCATCAAAGAACCCGAGGTTTTGGACTTAAATGACGACGTGGAAGAGAAGATCCAGTTGACGCCTTCCACCACCGGCGGCAGCAATCTCGACCCCAAGAGCGGCGATACCGCGTCCCGCGCAAGCTCCCGCAAGCTTGCATTCGAAAAAGCTCGCAAAATCACCCAGAAACTCAACATTCCCTCGAAGATCGACATCAATGGTGACATGGTGCTAGACATGGACGGATACAAGCCCAATGCCCAGAAAAACATCGACAATTCCGACGAATTCTTCAAGAAAATCTTCTTCAAGGAAGTACAAGAACTCAGCAGCATGCTTGGCGACGAGGACGTGATAAACCCCTTGCAACCTCGGACAGTAGATGAGGAAATCAAACTCTGGGATGAAATAATCAGCAAGGACGAAAACGGCAATGTGAGGATTTTGAACAAGACCCCGAACAGTTTGCTCCATGGAAGCGAATTGCAGCTCGAGGATGACTTGGAAAACCCAGAAAACTTGTCTGATTACGACGATGCTTCGAGTCAGGTCGAGACGCCTCCTCTACCTGCTCCGGCCTCGAAGGACGACAAGACATACATCAAGACGTTGAGATTGACCTCGGAACAGTTGCGAAGCATGAACTTAAAGTATGGTGAGAATAAGCTTCGGTTCAAGTCCAGTGAGGGAACTTCGCAGGTGTTATCCAAATTATTCTTGTGGAAATCGCATACCCCCATCGTCATTTCCGATATCGATGGAACCATCACCAAGTCCGACGCCTTAGGACACGTGTTGAACATGTTGGGCAGAGACTGGACTCATCCTGGAGTGGCCAATTTGTTCCAGGATATTTATCTGAACGGTTACAATATCGTCTATTTAACGGCTAGATCTGTTGGTCAGGCCGACACAACCAGGCAATACTTGCGAGGAGTGGCCCAGGATGGAAGCAAGCTTCCTAAGGGTCCGGTTATCTTGAGTCCAGACAGAACCATGGCAGCTTTGCGGAGAGAAATTGTTCTCAAGAAACCAGAGGTGTTCAAAATGGCCTGCTTGAACGATATCAAGAATTTGTACTTCAATCTGGATGAAAACCAAGAGGAAGACGACCGTACTCCCTTCTATGCTGGTTTTGGTAACAGAATCACTGATGCAATCAGTTACAGGTCTGTCAAAATTCCCAGCCACCGTATTTTCACCATTAATCCCAACGGTGAGGTCCATATGGAGTTGTTAGAATTGGCTGGTTACAGATCTTCCTACTTGCACATTGGAGAGTTGGTGGATCATTTCTTCCCTCCCATCAAGGAAGTATCTACCTTGAGTACCAACTGGAATAACACTCAGTTGACGGAGTACATTAATAACAAGAGAGGAGTGGCAAACGAAGGTGATGACCTTGAAGAAACTCCAATTCCTGGTTCTCCTGGTTCTCTTGAGTCTCCTGGATCTCCAAGATCGTTTGGATCTCCAAGACTTGGACAAGAAGGCATTTTCGATGATGTTAAGACCGAAGAGAAGTTCAATGATGTGAATTATTGGAAAGAACCATTGAATTTCAGCGATTTGAGTGAAGAAGACGACGAAACCAAGGAAGTCACCTCGATAAGAAGTCCAAGAGTATCACCTCCAACATCTCCAGGACTTCTTTCTCTCCGTTCGTTTGGCTCAGAACACAAGAACGATACCTCGGAATCGCTTCTCCGGGAAGGACTCGAGCTTCACAAGCGTGGCAGATCGAAGAGTCTGGCCTCCACTTCTAGTGAGAGACCCGTTTCTATGTCGTCATTTACGTCTCCATTGAAAAATTTCATGATGTTTGGTTCCAGCAAGAATGATGAAGATTTGGACGATGACGAGGAAGATGAACATTCTCAATCATTTGGCACCATATCGCGAAAGGAGACGTTGAACAGCGGAGACTTGGCCAATATGAAGTGGAATGTGCCCGAAGGAGACACCAGCATGATCACCAATGATAGCGACTTCACAGGTGCTGAAGATGATGAGGACGATGATGACTATACCGGAGATGAGGATGACGAGGATGATGATGATTACGAAGATGACTATGATGAGGAGGAGGACTACGATGATGAGGATCTTGATTATGGAGACGACGGCATTCCTGTGGACGAGAAGAACGGGCACCATACAGCGATCGATAAACCAGTGAAGCCCATTCTAGCTAAAGATATATAATGTGTTGCACCGCTACAGAAATACATAGAATATGGGCTGAAATGTAGTGAATGAGGATAGAGTAAAGATGATGCAGAGGATAGGAGAGATTGTATACCAAAGATTAGTTATAAGAATAAATGGAACAACGCTGTATTCCTTACATTATACTGGGCAGGAGTGAATAAGATGTTTCATTTTGATATTACCATCACATGCAATACAAGTGTAGTCCCTGTATTGGCCCATAACTCGATATATATACTTGAATACTAATTCAATTTCCGACCAAGATCAAGATACAAAAACAATCAATAATAATGATCTTACATCTATTCTAGACTCTAACCAAATTTCACGTACAGAGCACCTCCATTCCAGTTACAACTAGAATCCAAACACCCGAGACTCTAAAATCACACACCATATATTCCCTTCAATCCTGTCCTCTAAAACTCCCTCTCTTTCCCTCCTAATCCTTTCCTTACATCCCTTAACATCTACCTTCCCTCTACTTCCATACTAATCCTCTTCTACACATACTATTCCAGTCAGAATGCTCATTCCCAAGAAAAGTCCGATGTAGTGTAATGGCTATCACGGTTCGCTCTCACCGAGCAGATCGGGGTTCGATTCCCCGCATTGGAGCTTCTTTTTTTCAACTATTTCTCGTGTTTCATACATTTCCTAGGCAACTACTGCGGGGAGATACACAAGAACAATCCGATGTAGTGTAATGGCTATCACGGTTCGCTCTCACCGAGCAGATCGGGGTTCGATTCCCCGCATTGGAGCTTCTTTTTTTCAACTATTTCTCGTGTTTCATACATTTCCTAGGCAACTACTGCGGGGAGATACACAAGAACAATCCGATGTAGTGTAATGGCTATCACGGTTCGCTCTCACCGAGCAGATCGGGGTTCGATTCCCCGCATTGGAGCTTCTTTTTTTTACGCGTAATATCCATTCTGCAATACTAAAGACAACCTATACAGACTCTTTCATCAAAGTGATACCAGATTTCTCCTATAGATCCTTCTCTACAACTTGCATTAGATCCTCCTCTAGATCCACTCCTCTTCCTTTTTATCGGTCCGCGTGGTTCGGTCCGGTTCCGATTGGTTTCTCTTTCGCAGCCACTTCCAGATACTCTGCTAACTACTAATTGATAATTCTCCAAGACAACACCAGAAATAAACGAAATAAACAATACAAATGGCCAATTTTGTTCTCAGCACCTTGATGTTGTTCCTTGAGGTGACACTTTCCATTTCAGGCGTGAATAGTCTCGATTCGGCCTCCCCTTTGCTTCATACCATTCTCAATGTTCAGGAACTACAAGATAACTACAAAGCATTCACAAAAGACCCTGAAACGGTGTTCTATTTGGCCGATTCCGGCACCTATTTGGCTAGAAATCCTCCGGCACCTCCAGGAGACCGCGAATGGCGGGATTTGGATGCATTTGTGCCCTTTAGTTCGCTATTTTCACGAACTTCAGCACAGCCAGAAGAATGGATCGAATTCGATCTCCTCAACCCCATCGAGGCGCAGTATCCCGGCATCATCCCCGTCAGTGCCTGCCAATCGCAGCAGTACGGCGGGTCCGGCAAGATCTCGTTCTCGTTGTCGTGGAGTTCGAGTCTCTCGGTGCAGGCCACCATTGAAAGCACCATTCGTCTTGGATGGACGGCGTGGAATATGGCATATGTTCATAAAACCCAACGGGCAGCATCATCGGCAACCTTGGTATCGGGATCAGTGGCATGTTCGGTGAAAGCGGGCCAAATGGCCCAGGTATTTGTGGTGCCCCAATATGTTGAGTTCTCACCCTCCGCCAGAAAAGCCACCTTTTCTGGCAAACGGTTCGTCATGGAGGAGCCTCGGCTCCGTCGCCTCAGCACCCTCCGTATGGTGGTGAAAAGTCCCCGCAATAGGGTGGAATGTGCCACCGACGATCGGGTGGTGTTGTTCTGTGACTCTGTTGATGTGGGCATTCCCAACTGGGACCGGCCGTTGCAGATACACCGCATCGGAATGCGGTGATAGCCATGATAGCCATGACAACCTCACATGCACAAGGGTGTGGACGGAGTCATGGACAGGAAGACGGGTGGTTCCTGGTCCTGTCAGTAGATGACGTAATGCATTGTTTCTGGGGCCCCGAGTTTATAATTATGCAAATAAATGTTTGCCGACACGTCGCGGCCATTCGATCTCCTATTGTTCACCACGTCCGCAATGACGCTGCCTTGAACTCCTCCACGTAGGTCTGTAACCGGACCGTGTCCACTTGAACCGCATTCTCGGCAAGGAACAGCTCGTAGGCTTCGGGGTCCTTGTTCAAGGTGTCTTTGTACGTCTTGCCGTAGTTGGCACAGAACTTGACGGAACCGTCAATGGCACATTGCACATTGTCGTCGTTGTAGCCCATTGACTGGCGGTAGACAAGGTCGGAGGAACTATTGGCGTCCAACAAACCGAGGGCCTTTTTCTGCTCGTCGGTTTGTTCGTCTGAGGGCATGGCAAGTGCAGGGTTGTCGAAGTTGAGCACCTCCTCCAACAAGCCCTGGACATTGATTCTATGCACGGTGTAATCACTGATGGAAAGCATCACCGTCATCTGATCCGTTACTCTCCAGTTTCCTGACGAGTCGCGATGCAAATCCCTCACTTTCCAGCTGGAAATACCGTTGGGAATAAGAGCGTTGCTGTCAGCACAAAGGTTCTTTGGATTGCCCAATTCCCAGCCCAAAACTGGCATGTCAAACGACACCGACGAGCTGGCATGGGTGACTTTGTAGAAGTACTCCACCAGTTTCTTGCCGTCTTTCTCGGTAGTAACGGCATCCCGCACAATCACCGCCAAATTTGGCCTGTACATTCTAGAGCCACATCCACAGCCTTTAATGTGGGCTCTGGGAAAGCCTATCCACATTTCTCTTCCTTCGGGAAGAACTTCGTTCACCTCAACATTTGTCTGGGTTCTAATTATCTCGTTAATGTTGATCATCTGCGTTCCTCCTCTCAACGGTCCAACCGCAGCCTTTGGGTCTATATTGGGATCGGTTCTAAATTCCTCAGTGCACTCGATGTTCTTCGCTGTGACATCACACTTGAGCATCTCAATATTGGACCATCTGTAGACAAGATAGAGGTACTTATCGAAGCCAAGCTCTTTTCTGTCGGCGCTGCTGACCAATGGAACCCAGTTTTTCTGTTTTCCCTGTCTGGGCATGTCCTTGATGCGCAATTCGGCCACTTTATTGTAAAGTTTGTCGTCGTAATCCTTGTCTTTGTCTCCGTCGGTATTTTCCTTACCCTTTTGGAACTGGAAGGGCCACGAGACAAACATGGAGCGGTAGAACGAGGCCTGGCGTCTGCCTGCGGGCGAGTTGGGGTCGAAGTTGTTATTTTGAGTGAATTTTCTGTGGAAGGAGTTGAAGATCAATATGGGCTCCTCGTACCCCGCCTCGTTCCGAACAAGGGAGATGTGGGCATCCTCGGGCCCGTAGTATCTGATCTTGGGATCGTCGACGTCGTGGTAGAACGGGATGGGGAGGAAGCTGGGGAAGTGCATGGCGCGGAACTTCTGGTCGTTGGAGGGCGCCAACAACTGCATGTCGTGCAACTCGGTCCAGTTCTCGTCAAACACCTGGGCATATACCAAGGAGAAAATGGGCTGGTTCCGTATGGATTTGGGGGCGTAGATCACCCGTGAAATGGCCAAATGTACCCCGAAATCCTTGAGCCACACCGACGATCCGGCCAAGCGGAACCAGAACGCATCCACCACGTCGTTTTTGAGCTGGAGCTTCAAGGCATCGAGGAAAAATGGCGCCAATTCCGCCAAATAGCTGTTTGGGTTGGATTCGATGTCCTGGACCACCTTGTGCAAAATGGAGGTAAGGGACACTTTCAACGCCACGGCGTCGTCCACTTCTACTGACACTTCACGGTGGATTTCACCACAGCGCTTAAGATCGACTCCGATGGGTGTTTGGCTGCCAAACACTGCAAGGGCATGGCCGCGGTAGTCGCTGCTGGCAGGACACAACGGCTCGTCGTAGGCGCGATCCACCAAGAAAACATCTGGATTTCCTGATTCCAGCACGAGTTCAGGATGAAGCTGGAAGTATTCGTGTGCTTGGGGAGGAACTATGAGGACAGAAGATTGAGGCCCAGACTGCGGTTGTGGCGGAGTCTGTGATTGCGGTTGTGGCAGCGCCTTGAGGTGCAGCACCATACGGAGATCCTCGTAGTTGACGAGGTGGAATACCAAGAGCGCGGTGGTGACGAGGGCCACTGCGGTCACGTAGCGGAAAGAATGCTTTAGGGGTAACATTAACGTTGAAAACAAGGGGGAAACGGCTGCTTTTATAGACAGGGCCAGGGTCCTGTAGATAAGACTGTAGCACTAAGCCTCGGAGGGAACACACCGGAGACCGGAAATAGCAAACAGCATGGGCGAGATGCGGGAGTTGCATGGAGAGAAAAGAGATGAAAGAGAGAAAAGAGATAAAAGAGAGAAAAGAGAGGAACGAGAAGAAAGAGGAAGAGAAAATATGCGATGATAAGTATGGATTGAGTAGGGGAGAAGTGATTGGAGGATATGGAGAGTGGGACAGGTCGGGATTGGAAGGGAGATTGTATGGAGGTTATTTTATGAAAGATCTACTTTATTTTGGCGTCTGTTATGATTTCTGTTTCTACATCGTAGCATCAGCTGTGCCACGACACTTGTACCTTAAAAACTACGAACGTTGTTGTAATCAAAGCGTGCGCGCCCCGAAAGGCGAGGTCGGCCGGAACTAGAGATTCGGGCAGCATGCGATTTGCGCACGCCTTGTGCGAGGTCAGAGAAGTTTGTGCATGGTGCATGGTGGTGCAGCACACCCGAATATGACAGCATGCACCTCGTGCATGAGGGTCGGATTGACGTGCAATGCCTCGGCCACACGGAAAAGACCATTTCGGCCAGAAACAGAGACTACAGGACCGGAAAGCAAGCAGCAACATCAGCAGAATCAGCAACAGTGTCTGCTGCTGGTGTTAGAGGCGAGAAATCCGCCCCGACACGTCCCCTGGGGCGGCTCGGTTCCACTTGCAGGCGAATTTTTCACTAGATTATTATTTCATGCATCGCATAGATCAACTATGCACCTATGTATATGACACCAGCAACCGGCTCCTGTCGGTGCCTGCCGGGCACGGACATAGACGAGGATTCAGCTCCGGCACAGCAATGTTCGGAGGACCTCCACTCGCGCCACGCAAACGTGACATTGTACCCTAGATGTGCCTGATTGCGGACCCAGATCCTGACAACAATGGCTAGAGCCATTGGGCCGTCTCGGCCGGCATTCCGGGCTGTCGGTCCATTCCGAGGGTACACAGCCACAATAATGATAAGGCTGTGGATAGGCGGGCGATGCGGACGGGTTGTGGGTGCCTGAAACCGACGGGGCTCGCACCAGCGGAGGTGAGCCGAGACGGTAGTGGTGGTGAGGCCGCTAATTCTGTCTTAAGTGATGTGGCTACTCAATTGAGCAGTGGGATTGATTATTACTGCTTCTTCTGTTCAGTGGGACTGTTTATTATTGGTTCTTCCCAAGCAGTAATAATAGGCTGCTTAATTCTTTTTCTAGAGCGGTATATCTGCTCAATTTGTCTTCTAGAATGGTGAGACTGTACATTAATGCTTCCTCTCTCAGTATATCTGCTAATCCTTTTTCTCCTCCTCTTCCTTGAGCGGAATGGCATTATGGGCCTCACCATAGGTCTTGCAGAACACCGAGGAATCGGCCATGGCACACTTGACATTGTCGTTGTTGTAGCCGAAAGGACTGGCCTGGTCCAAGCCCTGGAGCACAAACTTGAAGAGACCACGGATATGGATCAAATCCACCGTGTAGTCACTGAGCGAGAACGACAACAGGAGATAGTCTTCAACTTCGGTGCCGATCTTGTGGATTTCCCATGACGAAATACCGTTGGGAATGAACAGGTTGGGCAGTCCCTCGATGCAGTCTTGCAGATCGGAATAGATGTCCCACGACGGCACCGGCACGTCAAACGACAAGAATGAACTCACCTCGTGGATCTTGTACATGTTGGGATACGTCTTCTGGTGCTCGTCCATGTTGAACTTGTTTCCTTGCTCATTCATGGTGTTCTTGACCATAACCACAAAATTGGGACGGTAGAAGCCTTTACCGCAGCCACATTTGGTAAAGTGGGCCCGGGCAAACCCGAGGTACACCTCTTGTCCGGGAGGGAAGAGGTCTATGGCTTGTTGGAGTTGTGGGAACCGTGGAACGTTGTCGTGGAGAAGAAGATTGAGATTTACCATTTCAGTGCCGCCTCTGAGAGCTCCTACTCCAGTCTGCTCCTTTTCTTTTCTGAATTTGTAGTCAAACACACATTCTGCGGCGGCATTGTCTTTCAAGTGGGTAAGAGGACATCTCAACACCTCGAAATTGCTCCAGCGAATGGCCATGTACATGAATTTGTCGTAGTTGTACTGCTGGCGTTCTTGGAACGAAATGAATGGCGTCCAGTTCTTTTGCTGATTTAACAGTCTCGATGATCCGATAATCTTGAGCTCAATAATCCTGGTGTAGATGTTGTTGCTGTGTTTAGACTTTAAGTCATCCACACTGAGTTTTCCTCTCTGGTATTGCCATGGCCATGCCAAGAACATCGAACGGTAATCGTTGAACTTGATCTCGGATTTGGAAACGTCTTCCATGTGTTCTTCTACGATTTTTCTGTGGTTGGCATTGAAGACAACGAGAGGCTCTTCGTATCCTCTAGGGCTCTTGACAAGGGTGATACGGGGGTCTTCTGGGCCATAGTATCCATCTTCACGGAGCTGGAACTTGTGGTAGGCCGGAATGGGGAGAAAATCGGGATAACTGATACTGGCATACTTGACTTCGGATGAGTCTTCGGCAGTGTGGAAATCGGGGTTGTTGGAGGGCACCACGAGCTCGACGTTGGGCAATTCCTGCCAATTCTCGTCAAACACCTGGCCGTAGAGAAGCGACAATGCAGGCTTGTCTCTTCTCTTGTATTTGGAGTACACCACACGGGAAACCATGAAGTGCACGCCGTACTGCTCCAAATACACCGAGGACCCGGCCAACTTGTACCAGAACTGGTCGAGGGTGTCCTCGTCAAGCATGGTCTGGATGGGGTTGTTGACGAAGAAGTACTCGAATTCCTTGGAGTACTTGGTTTTGGACTCGAAAAACCGCTGGACGATGTGTTTTCTGGTGGTGGACAAGTGGATGGGCTCGGAGATCTCGATGGACCGCTTGGCGTAGATGGCCTTGCATTGGCCCATATTCTCGTCGATATCGGCCTCGGCCACGTAGGAGTCGAATTCGTAGTTGTGGAACCCCAGATCGATGACGGCGTCGCTCAACGACGACGCCCGCACCTTGCTGAAATCGGCCTTGGGATCATCGAAAATGCTGCCCTCCTGGTGGTCCACCGGCTGCGTTTCGTCCATGATCTCATCATCGAGTTCGGGCTCGAACTGGTAGTGGTACCGCAAGATCTCGTAGGGGCCGTCCAATTTCTTGCCTAACACCTCGGTGTAGTGGATTTGCAACTGCTCGGTGTCGTTGACCGGGAACCGCCGGGGATAGATGATGATTTTCTTGGACTTATCTAACGTACTGATGGGGAGCGTGGGCACGGTGTTGTCTTCCACGGCGTCTTCTGCGTTGTAATTGACGTAGTTGGAGGGTTTTCCGGGCCGCAACCGCAAGCTGAGCTCATCGTAATCGTATGAATGGAGCGTGAAGATGAGAACGGTGGCGGTAACCGCGAGAAGAATCACCGTGGCTCTCTCTATACGTCGTAAAAACTTCATGGAAAGTGACCACACAGATTAATGGACTGATGTACTAATGGGAATGGAACGGGAGCCAAACCAGAGAAGGTGACTGGTGGAGGCGTGAGGAAGGCACCAGCACGATGACGGAAACAACAAACAGGGCCAAAGCGGCAGAAGGAGGAAAAGAAAGTGTTGTATAGCGGTAAATAACCCAAGAGTCGGTAACAAAAACCACCCTGAGTGCAGCAAGCCTGCAGAAAGCAGCATTTGCTAAGGGTCAGAGTAGGGAAGGCACCAGCCTAAAGCGTACGCATGTGGCTTATCGCGGTGTAATTCTGCAGGAAGATCCGGAGGTGGATGCAGGGAGATCCGAGGGCAATTTATGCTCGGAGGCAGGGCGGTGGTGCGAGCTCCACCGCGGCGAGGAAAGTGGAAGTGCAGCATTGTTGCTTGACAATAGGGAGGCGGGCGTCTGAGAGGGTCTGGGGCCCCGAGAGGACCGGTAGAAAGCTACGTGATGGGGCCATTGGAGACCGGAGATGAACCCCCGGCGGCCTTCTCCAGGGACTCGCATGGGTGCACCGGTTTGTTGCGTGCTTCGCATGGGGATGCAGGAAATAATAGCCGTGAGTGCATTCATTAGCTAGATCGAAAACATTGCACGAAAACGTGTGCGGTTGTTTGCATGCATAGGAACCCTTGGACCCCCGGGCAAAACACGCCTGGTATGTGGTGGGCATTCTGGGAGTGGGACTGTGACCGGAACTCGATTTCAGTGGTAATGGAAGGGGAAACTGGGGGTTCTCTGCAGAAAAAGTCTTGGAAAACGGCCAGCAACTTGCGCAGCAAAAAAATAAAATATCTGCAGCGGGAGAGCTCGCCAGGTTATTTTTGTCAACATGCAACATTGGGTGGGATTCTAGACTGCAGAAACCGATGCGACAGGACTGCAGAGAAACACACAGAAAGACTGCAGATAGACTAGAGAGGGGTAATATTGCAGGTTAGCCACGTGAGGCTTGTCCCATACATAAGAGCAAACGGCACAAGACTACTGATTTCAGCACCGATTTCTTTCTACCATTTTAGCCAATTGTCTGCTTAAATCTGCAGACACGCCTCGTGCAAAGTCGTTGTGATCAGCCGCTTCCAATAACGGACACAAGCATGCGATAGAGCCTGAGCTTTTTGGAACGCCGATCCCGTGCTACAATGCAAAATAGATGGAATATCGAAGAAACACGGGCCGGTTATAGAGAGTAATATAATTAAAGAAAAAACAATCATGTATCATTGGTGCGAAATTGTTGAGGGTCAGTGGTGCACCCGATTTCTGGCCGTCCCTGCACGCGGAATGCGCAAGCGGGAGGCAGGTCGGAATTGGAACACATCTATTTAGGGGTTCTGGCCAATGGGAACGGGATCCGGGGTGGTTTTTGTTTCCAGAAGCAGAAACGGAAAACTACTGGAGGCCCGAAATGGGCACAACTACCGCGAAAAAATATTCCCGGAGGCGGCCGTATATTTACGTTGGGTGGAAGGGGAGGAGTCAATATACCCGCAGCAGGGTCTGAGATCGGCCTCCGAGGGTGTAATCTCGAGAAGTAAATCATTATAAACAATGTGGGTTGGATCGAGGTTCACGTGACCTGTTGCACGTGATTGATACGGGTAGTGTGATTACCATGGTGAAATAGGTAGATCGATATAGTGGATACTATTTTACACTGATAGGAGTGTGAGTTGGTTCGTTTGAGTCTAAACGTAGACAGATCCTCTTAGTTAAACCGTATGCAGTGGTAAAATTACACAGGAGGAATACTTCGGTATATATCAGTCTATTCCCAACCAGATATGTTTCTAGGTATAAATCAGTATATTCACCGTCCCGTTTACTGCTGCAGAACCAGGTATTTATATCACTCAAGTCTTGAACGGTCACACACTTGCTGTCGTCTAGGCATGGGTTTTATCCCAATGTATCAGGTACAAGCGTGACTATAACAACTCATTTCAGGCTAACCTGCAATATGGTCGCAGTATCCTGCAACCTCAACAGTCTTGTGGGTCTCTAGAATACTCCAATAAGGCTATTCCAATAAATTCTAAGACCGCCCCAATTAATTCTACATCATTTCCAATTAATTCTGGGACTGTCCCATAAATTCTATGGCGTTCCCAATTAATTCTAGAACTGTACCAATTTATTTAAAGACAGCCCTAATTAATTTAGAACTGCTGCATTAGCTCTACAATAGCACACTTACTTCTAGTATATCACCAGTTAATTCTAGAACATTCCCAATTAATTCTAGAATAATTCTAGGATAGCCTATTAATATCTAGTCTAATGAGAATTTGGTTTATTCTAGCTAATTCCTCTATCCTCTTCTATCTCATTCCTCGTTGGAGGAGTAGGTGCACAACGCTGCCTGCAAAGTCGTTGTATTAGAAGGCATAGAGGAGCAGGTGAAAAATTAACAAGTGGCCGTACATGAGGAAGAGGCGGCGGTAGAAGGAAGGGAACGGTAGGGAAGGAGTCTGTACATCCGCCGCGGGGTTTGGGACCGGCCTTAGAAGGGCATCTTGAGAAGTAAATCATGGCAAACAGTGTAAGATCGCATATCACGTGATGTCCAATCACGTGCCTCATATTACTTGTTCTTATCCGCCATCCCAATCGGGTATCTCGCGGAAAACGATCCCCACAACTCGCCCCGATAGCCGCTGTCTTCCTCCCCGGTCCCGCCTATAAAGCTAGGCCTAATTCCCGCTTCTTCTTCTTCCTTCAAACATGCTCAGAGCTTCAAAGTTTGTCCCCAAAAAGCCGCTTTTTTCCCCCAGATTCCGTTCCGCTTCCTCCATTGCCGCGCAATACTTCCCTCATGAACCAATTGCGCCCCAAGTGGTAGCGGAATCGGTGCCAGGACCCAAGTCTAAGGCCTTGAATGAGGAATTAGGAACAGTTTTCGATAACAGGGCCACGTATTTCGTGTCTGATTACACAAAATCCGTGGGAAACTACATCAGTGATGCAGACGGTAACCTTCTTTTGGATGTCTACTGTCAGATTTCGTCTATTCCTTTGGGCTACAACAATCCCGAACTTCTTAAAGCGGCAAAATCCGATGAAATGGCCAACGCCTTGATCAACAGACCCGCTTTGGCTTGTTTTCCATCTGCTGATTACAAGCAAATCTTGCAAGACGGAATTTTAGCAGCCGCACCTCCAGGAATGGATAAGGTGTGGACGTCATTGAGCGGCTCGGATGCCAATGAAACTGCATTCAAGGCGGCTTTTATGTATCAACATAGTGTTAAGAGAGGCTCTAGCGATTTTTCTGCCGAAGAATTGGCCTCTGCCATGGAAAATAAGGCTCCTGGTGCCTCGGAAATGGTGATTTTATCTTTTGACAAGGGCTTCCACGGCAGATTGTTTGGATCTTTGTCCACCACCAGATCCAAGCCTATCCATAAGTTGGATATTCCCGCTTTCCCCTGGCCAAAAGCCCCATTTCCTCAATTAAAATACCCATTAAACGAGTTTGTTCAAGAAAACGCAGCAGAAGAAACCAAGTGTTTGGAAGAATTTGAGCGGATAATCGAGTCTTATCCTCCCCACACTATTGCTGCCATGATTATTGAGCCAGTGCAGGCAGAAGGCGGTGATAACCACGCCTCTGCTGCATATTTCCAAGGTCTCAGAGACATCACCTTGAAACACGACATCTTGATGATTGTCGATGAAGTCCAAACCGGTGTTGGAGCAAGTGGAAAATTCTGGGCCCACGAACACTGGAACTTGACCACTCCTCCGGACATGGTGACATTTTCCAAGAAATTTCAAGCTGCCGGATTCTATTTCCACAACAAGAACTTACAACCAAACCAGCCCTACAGACAATTCAACACCTGGTGTGGAGACCCATCCAAGGCCATCATTGCCAAGGTCATTTACCAGGAAATTGCCAAGCACGATTTGGTTGCAAAAACTGCCAAAGTGGGTGAATATCTCTACTCTCAATTGGACAAGGTTCTCGCCAGATATCCAGACAAGGTGAAGAATCTCCGGGGAGAAAACTACGGTACTTTCCTTGCCTGGGATTTTGCTAATGCCGATGTGAGAAACAAGACGTTGTTGGCATGCCGTGCTAGAGGAGTTAATATTGGAGGATGCGGCGATATTGCAGCCAGATTGAGACCGACGTTGGTGTTCAACGAGTCACACGCTGATGTGTTCTTAGGGGTTTTGGAAGATGCCTTGAAGGCAGTCTAGATGCTTAAATAAATTGCATCGATGCCGATACACGATAATGCTAAACTTGCCACAGTAGAAATTGGCCCCATCATGCGCCACTTCGTTGTGGAGAAGTATAGACGATATTATAAGAATTATTATCGCCATTAAAAGGCTATTAAATAGCTATTCTTAGAAAATAGACACTGCACTATTTTGTTCAGTAGAAAACGGCCGTTTAGGAATATTCAAAAAAAATAATAAGATAACCTTTCAACAAAATACTCAGACATCCAATTGCGGCGAATTACTCGCTACCGTCTATGCTTGTGTGCCTCTATTAATTCCGCTTTACTCCTCTTCACATGGTACCTCCTACATAGTAGTCATAACCACAACTAATGGCACAAACGGTAAACGGTTAAAAAATCCTTGCCCCCAGAATACAACTCCAGCAGAATTGATGCATGGAGTGCATCCGTTAAAGCCTTTTTCCCATGATGTTGTGGACCCCGTGATTATTTCACCTGTAATATTTATTATCGTGCATTCTGACAGGCTTCGCAGGCATTTTTAAGAAGAATTGCAATTTCACCTATTGCAGCGAAATCACCTATTCGCAAGTTCCAGCACGGACTTCCAAAGCGGGGAACACCGGTATCAGCCTCCTAAAGCCTCCTAAAGCCGGCCTTATTCCGACAATTACTTGGTGTATATTATATCCTACATATAACCACAATTCAATATTGTTCGGCACGTGACATGCCATCAACAACCGTCTCCAAGCCCCATAAAGCCTCCCCTGGCGCCCCCGGAACCGTTGCGGATGTATCTCCGCCTCCCTGGCCGTCGAAACTATGCTCCATTTTCATCTCCTCTTTTCACAATGGCCCGGTCGAAACAGGAGGGCAATTTCGGGTCATAACCAGTCGGATATTGCCTACCACGCCAGAACGCCAAAATGCTAGCATGGCAAGATGGCCAAAACAAGTCAGAATGGCATCGACCGGCTGGCACGACCGTTGCAGCGCCAAACGGCTGGAAAAGCCGGCGTGGCGACAATAGCATGCTCGGAAAGATACTGCCTACCTAAGCAGTTGCGCGCACCTGCCGTTTTGGACACGAACCCTCACGCCACCATAAACCTCCCCTGCGGCCCAGATATTAAGGTAGAAGTAGAGTGTAGATATGGAAAATAATGAGAGTCAAAGATATGGAAAATAATGTACAGATA